>JANEYF010004879.1:0-59231 GCA_029963845.1 Rhamnusium bicolor | reverse complement strand
GTACAAATGTGAAGCGTCAATAACATTTCAATCATGTACCTAATTTGTGTAATTTTTTTTAAATAATAAATAAACACCTTAGATATTGGACAACCACCGAAATCCAAAACCGAAGCTGCCTAGAAAGGAGTTACATTTAGAATAACGTGGACTGACATCCATTCCTACCGACATTGTCAGTGCCGGTGGTGGGATTCGATCCGCAGCTACAGTAGAAAGATTTCTAATCATCCTTGCTACCGCGCGCTCTAGCCAACTACAACACCAGGCCGATTTAGAGTATTATAGCAAATATTTATTGAAACCTCAAAATTATATAGCCCGTGGTCTGTTCATTCAAACCTTTAATTTTATAATTTAAATGCAAAAGTAATAGGAAGATGGATGATCAAATAGAAGTACCAACTTAAAACAACCGAGTTTTTTAAACGTTTTTTTATTATTATTTAGAAAAAGAGGTAAATGAGCTGTAGATAATTTTACTACCAATTATTTAATAATTTGGCATTAAAATAAATATAGTTTAAAAAAACTAAAAAACACGCTTTTAAAGCACATCAAACTAAAAAGTGAAAAATAATTATTAATATAAACTGAAAACAATAATGAACGAAAAATACTAGTATTATTGTGAAAAAAGCGTGGGTTGCTCGATATACGAAAAGTATGGCACAAAGCGCCCCACGCTTTTTTTTCACAATAATACTAGTATTTTTCGTTCATTATTGTTTTCAGTTTATATTAATAATTATTTTTCACGTTTTAGTTTGATGTGCTTTAAAAGCGTGTTTTTTAGTTTTTTTAAACTATATTTATTTTTCACTTTTTTAGTTTGATGTGCTATGAAAGCGTGTTTTTTAGTTTTTTTAAACTATATTTATATTGCTTATTGATGCTGATATTATAACATATTACGATCCAACAGATACTTCTGAAAAAAAATATATATTTTTTTTCAGCCATGGGATTTGAACTCACGCCCGAGGAGTCCGTCGTTTCGCGTCGACTAAGACTTGTGCTTTAGCCCGCTCGGCCAACGACCGAACTGAGAATCACGGAATGTACTAACAGTATTAAGCCTCTTGCTCTCACGCAGAGGATACGTGAGGAAAGGAAATTATTTAATTCTGGCGATCCTGATCAGTATAATGATATAAACTTATCAAATTATTGTATTGTTACCGGTTCTTCGTAAGTGTACAAAGTTTCAATTAAATCTGTCCGTTTAAAGTGGGTCAAAATCGAGTCCAAAGAGTCGGTTACAAACAAACAAAACATACAGGTGAAGCTAATAAAAATAAAATGGTAGGAGCTGTATCAACAACCAATAATCTAGCTGTAAACAAAAAATATACAAGGTGTTTTCAAAATAAGTATTCAAAACCTATACAGGGTGAGTCAATTTTTTGTATACAAACTTTAATAGGAGATAGAACACATGTTTTTAAAAAGAAAAGTTCCTATAAACATATGTCGTAGAACGCTTCGTTTCCGAGATACAGGGTGTTGAATATAATTTTTTTTTCTTGAATTTTCATTATAAGTTATAAACGAATGCTTAGATTTTTTCCATGTTTGGGGGATAATGCCTATTAATTAAGGGGCATAAAACAAGCGATAAGAATGTTCAAAAACTAGTACAGTGGCGGAGTGGAGGGGTGCTCAACCCCTTTTTTAAACAGAACTTCAACACCAATGACTATTTTTTTAAAAAACTGTTACTTTCATTATCTACATACAGTTTAACAAAAATAATGTCCCTTCTTCTGTTTCGAAATTCCTGTGCGTTTCCGAGTTATTTTGATTTTTAGTGTTTGATGTGGTACTAAATTAAGTAATTTATTTATTATCAATTATCGGCTAAATATTTAATTCTTTCAACGAAACCTACCTAAATATGGTTTGTTAAGGATTCTAAAAATCTCTTATTCTTTATCTCTTTTCAATGTAGTCAAAATAAATATTTGTTATATCAAGCCATACTCAAATACAATACATACAAATACATACTGAAAAAATTCGAGAAAAAAAATTATATTCAACACCCTGTATCTCGGAAACGAAGCGTTCTACGACATATGTTTATAGAAACTTTTCTTTTTAAAAACATGTGTTCTATCTCCTGTTTAAGTTTGTCTACAAAAAACTGACTCACCCTGAATAAATTACTTAATTTAGTACCACATCAAACACTAAAGATCAAAATAACTCGGAAACGCACAGGAATTTCGAAACAGAAAAAGAGACATTATTTTTTTGTAAACTGTATGTGGATAATGAAAGTAACAGTTTTTTTTAAAAAATAGTCATTGGTGTAGAAGTTCTGTTTAAGAAAGGGGTTGAGCACCCCTCCACTCCGCCACTGTGCGTTTTTGAACATTCTTATCGCTTGTTTTATGCCCCTTAATTAATAGGCATTATCTCCCAAACGTGGAAAAAATCTAAGCATTCGTTTATAAGTAATAATGAAAATTCGAGAAAAAAAATAATATTCAACACCCTGTATCTCGGAAACGAAGCGTTCTACGACATATGTTTATAGGGACTTTTCTTTTTAAAAACATGTGTTCTATCTCCTATTAAAGTTTGTCTACAAAAAAACTGACTCACCCTGTATATGCAGAACAAGTCAAATGATTTAATATAGTTTTTCTCTAAGGGAGATATAGTCCTTTAAGTGTGGGTCCATGAAAACGATTTTTTATTAAATATTTCCGAAACCGTTTAAAACCAAAATACTGAAATTTTGAACAACCAATAACCATAGCAACGGCAATAGACCAAATCAAATTCAAAACTAGATTGACTCGATGAATGAACTGTCAGATGTCAAAGGTAATATCAAGAAAATCGGTTCTCAATTTTTTTCCAATTATGGTTGTAATTTCTCTTTACTTTTGATATGGGCGTAGAGAAAATAGAGTAGAAAGACGTGCAAATAAGCCATTTTTGAATTCATATAATGTTTTGGGAAAAGTACTGTATTCCACCAAAAATTGTTATTTAGTCAGTCTCAACTAAGAATATTGAGGGATTATGATAATAATACTTTGTATGTATTTATGTGGTATAAAGGAAAGTTTTTTTACGAAAATTATTAAGATATGTAACAGGTGCAGGTCCTTGAAAGACTGCGTTGTATAAATCTGGATTTAGCTACATAAATGTTTATTTTATTTTATCATGTTGGTATTAAATATTTTTAGAATTAAAAAGTACACCTCAATTTAGTAGTAAAGAGTATCGAGCACTGGCGTATCGTGACTTTCCAAACGGGGGAAACTGTTACAAAATAAATACCGACCTTGCTTAAAATTTAGGGGGATTCTCCGGCTTCGTTTTGCAAATTCATCAATGATATCATCATAAAACTTTTGCTCTGACATTTCTTGAATTAGTTCCTTTTCTATGGATAATAGTGCCAGATTAGTCATTATTTTTCTTGACCGGTAAAATGGAGTTTTTAATTATTTTTAACGCGGAAAAACTACGTTGGGTCGATGTACTTGTGGCGGGGATAGTTCACATAATTTAAGAATTTCAAGGCAAGCTTGATTTAGGCGACAACCATTAAAGGATTTCCATAAATCACAAACACTATTTTTTTTTTATACCTTCCGACGTGATGTAGTATATCACTGAACATTCGGATCGCAATGCAAGAAAATCAAAACATTATGAATAATTTTTTTTTCAAAGAATCAATAGCACCTTCCGGAATTGTAGTAGTATGGCCATTAAAATTTGTTAACTCTAAACATTTTAAGTTGTTAAAATCCTTGAATCTGGTATCCGTGACTGTCAATTATCAATTATTTCTGAAAATAATCTCTCATGACACATTTTTTGATCTCCTACAATATCAGTACGTATTCTTCTCCTTGATGGTTGAGTTTCTATCTTCAAGTTTATTCTATAGGTGATCAAATTGTTATCTGTTAGATAAAGCAACTGATTTGAATCCCTGGACCTTCTTTGTGCAGGAATTTATATCACTCGATTTATTTTGTAAAGCTGCAAATACGTTATCGCAAAACGGAAATATTTCAGAGAAAACGAGAAGTAAAAGATTAAAGTTAGTGTCTGTTTTTAACATGTCTAAATAACCTCTACAGCAAACTACTGTTTCGAGATCCCATTGCTCCTGGTGATTTCATATTTTTTTTCAAAAAAAAATCAATGTGGCTGACGATATTCAAAGAGTTTGCACCAATCTACCATTATAATTCAATCGAGTTGGAGCTAGTTTGGGCATTCTTTTGTGAACTTCGGAATCTAAAGCACTCGACCGTTTTGATGATTTTGAAAAAATTTATGCATAAAGTAGAAAAAACACCTTGCATTCCTTGATACTGCTAACAGATTGTGGTAACATTAAAATTTTTCAATGCGCCATAAAGTGTATAAAAAATGCATTTGGGTAAGTTTGTCACACTTTAGCCTGTAGTTAACGAAATGTTAAAACTTTGTGCCAGTTGTCCATTTGAGATATTAGATATTCTGATGAAGCCAAATAAATATAGCACAAAAATTTATCACATTTAGATGCGAAAGTTACATTTATTTAGAACAACACTTACATATAATTAATCTATATGTTGTTCTCAATGTTGATGGATGAATTATCTTGATGCAACATCTTCGTAATAAGCAAACTCAATTAGTTATTAAAGTTGTAAGGTTATTATGGGACTGGGGTAGAACAGTATTTAAACAATGTATGGACCAGTGGCGTATTTAACGTCGGTGTAATTGGTGCGTTGCACCGACGCGACGGGCCTCAGGGCTAGGGCCCCTGTGGTCGTATGTGTATTAGGAAACAAACATTAAAATAATATATATTTATTTCTCACCAAAGTAAAATAATAAAAAGGATACGTTTCGTTGTTGTTAGATGTATTTAAATGTCACAATTTGAATACGGACAATATGGTTGGTCGAGCGTATAATGGAGCAATGTGATGGTGAATAAGGTGTACATGACATACACTCTACTACGCAAGCTGTTGGCCAAGAAAATCGTCAAGCCTTCGCACCCTACGCATTGCCCACCACATCAATTGAACTTAGTATTAAGTCAAGCGGCAGAAAAAAGTGCCTCAACACAAACATTGAATTTTTTTTGGAACTGTTCAAAAATGTTAAAAAATTTTTACTGATGGACTATGCAGAACGAATCTTGTAAAAATGCTAGAATCTTTTCGAATATGGTAACGTAGCATAATAAGAAGGATGAAGAGGAAGTATTTCCAAGAAAGGAAAAAATATATACTCTTAAAGGTTTGTCCAGCACAAGGTTGTCAGCAAGTGCAAAAGTGGCAAGTCATTTATTGCTTTTTAGAAAGAATTGTAGACATAAAAGACAATCACGATGAAGTCGCTACAGCTTCAGGTCTTTTGAACAGTTTCAATTACAATTTCTTAATGACTTAAATTTTTTGGAATATTGTTCTGCAAATAATTGTTGATGTTACATCAAAAATGTTGCAGAGCAAAGACATTGATTTATTTCAAGTCGTCTCGTTTAGAAGAAATCTAAAGAATAATTTGCGTCATTAAGAATTGACACCCACTTAAAGAGTACAATGACTCAAGTGGGAACATCAGATTTTTGGCAATAGGTACTTTCAATCGAAAGAGATACTCTTATTTTTTTTTTTCCTTTTGTCTGTGTTCAATTTTGTTTGTTTTGAGAGAAAAATAAATGTTCAGTAAATTTTGTATTGTTTGTTGTATTTTTTAATGGCTTTATGGACTAGGTCACTTCGCTGCGGAATGCCGGGCCCCATAGATAGCAGACCCCGACATAACTTGCACCGAACCCTTGCATAGCTTAAAGACACGCCTGGTACAAACATTAATATAAAATAAAACCGCTGTCAATTATTTGGGGATCAGAACTTCCTCACCGTAGTAAAACTTGATGTGTGGTGGAGTTTATAATAAAAGTAATTTTTGACGTTTCAAAAAAAAGCGATGTGTGGTGGAGTTTGTAATAAATGTATTTTTGACATTTCAAAAAAGTCACATTGGTGGAATGTCACTAATATTTTTTTGACATTTGAAATTGACGTTCAAAAAAGTCACATTGGTGAAATGTCACTAATTTTTTCAACATTTGAAATTTCAAAAAACGATTTTGCATTTCAAATTGACGTTTCAAAAACTCAAAATATCTTCCTTGACCTCTAGAATGTGCGTACCAAATTTGTAAGCTTTATCTCAAAAACTGTAGCTGCTATCGCGAACCAGACAGACAAACACACAGACAGACATTTTTTTTGTCTGAAATTTTGTGTATCATCATAATTCGTCGAGATTCGTCCAGAAATACAATAAAAATTTTCAAAATTTTTTTCACGAATACATACCTTCCTCACTTTGACGGGTGAGGAAATAATTTAACTTTGCATAACGTATTTATTTCATTTCGAAATGTTTTTAATATATACCAAATATTTGAGATTTCACAGAAGACAAATGTTCGTTGGAAATTGTACATATTCGAGCCAAGTCCCAAGTCATTTTTAAACGTTTGTGCAATGACAATGATTAATATAGCTCCATATTTTTAGTATCCAGACTATGTCATTTTGCCTGAAATTCACTATATCTCGTTATTCGTAACAAAACATGTAAAGTAATCCAGTGTAAACATTGAAATAATTAAGCAAAATATTTATTTAAACTTGTGTTATAACAAATTCAATTCTTTCGCATTATCATATTTCCTTCATATTTCACACATATAAATGTTTATTTGTTTGAAACTTATTAAAAAAACAGCAAAATAACCAAAGTAGTTTTCAGGCATAATTCGCACATATTTCACCTCCAAAAACTGATCACGTTGTTTACGCCATTTTGACATTAATCTCATCAAATCAATTACAAATGGATGAAAATGTTCCACAACAACTTGAACACAAATATTGAAAATTAGTTTGTATGTCTGTGTACGTCTGTCGGCCGTGTTTTGCAAGTAAGATAACGATAAAAGTGTACAGTGTTCAGTGTTTAAATATTTAAAGTTTCTAGGTACGGGTTGTTCGGATGATATTAATATTGGTATTAATATGGTCTAAAAATCAAGTAACCATGTGTAGGTTTTGATATTATACCCACCCCTCTGTAACATGAATGTCACTTTAATTTTCAAGAATTGTTTCATTTTGTGGATTAATTATTAAACCGGGGGGGGGCGCGGGGGGGGGGGGGGGGGGGGGGGGGGGGGGGGGGGGGGGGGGGGGGGGGGGGGGGGGGGGGGGGGGGGGGGGGGGGGGGGGGGGGGGGGGGGGGGGGGGGGGGGGGGGGGGGGGGGGGGGGGGGGGGGGGGGGGGGGGGGGGGGGGGGGGGGGGGGGGGGGGGGGGGGGGGGGGGGGGGGGGGGGGGGGGGGGGGGGGGGGGGGGGGGGGGGGGGGGGGGGGGGGGGGGGGGGGGGGGGGGGGGGGGGGGGGGGGGGGGGGGGGGGGGGGGGGGGGGGGGGGGGGGGGGGGGGGGGGGGGGCCCCCCCCCCGGCGGGGGGGGGGGCCCCCCCCCGGGGGGGGGGGGGGGGGGGGGGGGGGGGGGGGGGGGGGCCCGCGGGGGGGGGGGCCGGGGGGGGGGGGGGGGGGGGCGCGGGGGGGGGGGGGGGGGGGGGGGGGGGGGGGGGGGGGGGGGGGGGGGGGGGCCCCCCCCCCCCCTTTAAATTGGGGGGGGGGGGGGGGGGGGGGGGGGCCGCTTTTTTTCCCCCCCCCTCAGGGGGGTCCCCCCCGGGGGGGGGGGGGGGGGGGGGCCTTTGGGGACAAGGGGGGGTTTTTTTCTTTCTCCCCCCCACCCGGATGATATTAGTTTTTTGAATTAATAATTTTCGTGGCATAAGCTATGAGAAAGTACGCTTTTAATTAAAATTAGAGAAGTAAACTACAATGTTATACATTCCACTTCAAAATGGGGAAGTGTATAATCCCTGAAGGTGCTACAGTTCACAATTGACGGGATATTCTAGTTTATTTTTTGAATTTCATGAAATTTTTTTAAACACATTTCGGACTTCTCAAGGATTTCTTCGAGGATTTCATTATATTTCACAGGACTCTTTAAAATCTCTGTGGATTGTATCATTTTTTTTCTGATAACATTAACTCTGATGAATAAAAGGTAGCAAATATTTTTACTACGTATTTTTTGAAGCAAAACCTTTGATTTATATGATTAATATTTTCAGAGCATTTGCTTGAAACTTAAAATAAAAAGCATTTGTTTTGCTAGAGACAAAAACTTACAAATATGAATAAAACTATTTATATGAATAAAATTGCGTGTTTAGTATCTACTCAGTATTTGCTTCAATAAAAGTGTAAGTACCTCAGTAATAACTTCGCTTTGGTAAAACAACACTTAATGTGCGAATTATGGTGTTTTTAAATCAATATACACAGCTCAAAATTAAACGGTGTTCACATTTACCACTAAAAATATTGTAAAAGGGGTGTGAAAATTTACACATTTTGGTGTAAAATCAAACACCATCCAATATTGTAAAAAGTACACTCATTTATTGAGTAAATCTTAACATTTTTTAAATTAGAAATGATCTTAAATACTAAATTTTCGTATATTATACACCAGGCGTAGTGTGATTTTACGTTTCTGCGAATGCGTGAAATATCTGAAGCATAGTAATCAGCAATCAGTAACAGTTAATGAATTTGCAATACACAAAACCGTGTCTTGACTTAATGCATTTGGTAGATATTTTATATATTATCTTCAGTGGCGGTTTATGTGCTGTGAGCTATAGAACACAAAGAAAAACAGAAAAATGTGAATAGCGATTGTATTATTAAAATCTATTACGGAAAACGAACGACTTAAATATACCTATTTTCAGTTCAAATGGCAATGTACTCCATATAGTGCACAGTACGTACAATTAATTGAGTTATTTGAAATGTCGCATTTACATTTAATAAAATACATGACATTCTCATATTTTTGTAGTTTATTTAAAATTAATGTTTTTTATCCCTTAAGAATATTTATTACCCTTTAGAAAATTAGTGTTTTCATTTTCAGCAATTATTATAAGGTGTATAAATTAATTAAAAATAAAGTTTAATTTTACAATTCATAAGTGTAACCATTTTACACATAAATAATGGTAAAATTTTACACCGTACCATTGGTGTCTAGTATACACCTAATTGGTACTATATGTACCCCGTATGCTATATGTACCCCGTGTGGTGTCAATTTAGTGTGAAATTTTACACCGTATTTTCAACTGTGTAGAAAATCGAGCGACACACCATCAGACGCAGCACCCTTTTTAGAATGGATTAAAAAAAAAGAGAGGGTCAATTTTCTTTTAAAAAATGTCACAGACCAATAAACGAAGAGATGTCGAAATCCCATGAAACCCAAATCTTCCATCACCTACACCCCTTTAGTAGAATCTCGATAAAAAATTAAAATTTCATTGGAAAACAATTTTGTTTTCAAAATTAAAATTTTGTTGATAACAAAATATTTTCCCCAAAAAATGACATTTCATTGGAAAAAATTTTTTTTTCCAATTAAAAAAAAATGTTTGTTGGTTAGATACAAATTATGGCGTTTTGAAATCAATATAGAAAATCGGGCGATACACCATCAGACGCAACAACTTTTTTAGAATGTATTAAAAAAAGAGGTAGGTCAATTTTCTTTTAAAAAAGTTACAGATCAATAAACGATAAAATGTCAAAATCGAAAATCTTCCATCACCTACACCCCCTTTAGTAAAATCACTAAAAAAATTAAAATTTCATTAAATTTTTTTTTAAATTCTCGACAAAAAAATATCTTCCTTAAAAAATGACATTTCATTGAAGACAATTTTTATTTCAAAAATTAAAATTCATTTGTAAAATACTATTGTTGGTCAGATGAAGATACGAAAAAAAATATATTTTTTTTTAAACGAAACTATAAAAAAAATACCATGTACCAAGAATCAAAATAAACATTTAGGCATTAATAACATTAAAAAAGTAATATAAGACTTGTTAAAACATTGGCTACAAAGTCTGAAGCATTTGCTATGAAGCAAAAGCAAAATATTATGCATTAAAAAAAAAAAATTTTTTTAATAACCTTCTTTGGTGCTTTTGCTTTTACTTCTTACTTCAAGCAAATGCTTCTATTTTATTCATCAGACCCAAGGTCTCAATTTCCATACTCCTTAGAGTGCCTGCTAACTAAGAGGCCAGGTCGGCCATGGTCGTCGCGGCCAGGATATACACGAACCAAAACGCTATCAGCCTACAGCGGTCAGCAAGTGTGTACAGTCAGTAAGGATGAAAGGATAAAGCACGCTGCACTACTTGAACCAATGAATTTTAAGGCATGACAGACAATGGGTCTGATGAATAAAACTGAAGCATTTGCTTGAGGTAAGAAGTAAAAATAAAAGCAAAAGCAAATGCTTCGAAGCAGAAGGTAGTAAAATTCTTCATTTTCAATAAATAATATTTTGCATTTAGTTCATAGCAAATACTTCAGACTTTGTAGCCAATGCTGTGTTTTAATAATTTACTTTTTTAATGTTTGTTAATGCCTAATTGTTTATTTTGCTTCTTGGTACATGTCTTTTTTTATAGAATTTCGAAAAAAAATATTTATTTTTAACAAATCATCTAACCAACAAAAAATTTTTTTCAAATTGAAAATTTTTTTTCAATGAAATACATTTTTTGAAGAAGATATTATTTTGTCAACGAGATTTTAATTTTGAAAAAAAAGTTTTCTAATGAATTTTTCAATTTTTATCGAGATTCTACTAAAGGGGTGTAAGTGACGGAAGATTAGGTTTCATGGGATTTCGACATCTGTTCGTTTATTAGTCTATAACTTTTTTAAAAAAAAAAAAAACCCCCCCCCCAAAAAAAAAGGGGGGGGGGGGGGGGGGGGGGGGGGGGGCCCCCCTTTTTTTTTTTTTTTTTTTATTCAAACCCCCCCCAACCCAAAGACCACCCCCCGACAGGGCCAGCCCCCCCCCCAAACCCCCCCCCATAAAATAAGGGAGGGAAGGGGGGGGGGGGGGGGGGGGGGGCGGGGGCGGCGTCCCCTTCCTTTTTTTTTTTTTTTTTTTTTTTGGGGGGGGCCCCCCCCCCCGGCGCCTCCCCCCCGGCCCGGGAAGGGGCCACACAGGATTTCCTCCCCCCCCCCCCCCCCCCCCCCCCCCGGGGGGGGGGCCGCGGCCCCCCCCCCCTTCCCCCCCCCCCCCCCCCCCCCCCCCCGCGGGCCCCCCCCCCCCCCCCCCCCCCCCCCCCCCCCCCCCCCCCCCCCCCCCCCCCCCCCCCCCCCCCCCCCCCCCCCCCCCCCCCCCCCCCCCCCCCCCCCCCCCCCCCCCCCCCCGCCCCCCCCCCCCCCCCCCCACAGAAAATTGAGGGCCTGTCTACGTCACATTCGCTGGTCCGGCTATTCAAGAATCTACCACCCAGTTGCACGTTTTTAGTATAAGATTGCAATTATTTACACGTGTTAATTATGGATTAGGTACATCCTAGCTTATTATTTGTTTTTTCCAAGAGTTTTTATGCTATAACTAGTGTTTTTTTTTTAATTAAATTGTCAGTGTTGAAGTACGTAAATATGCTGTATTAAATTAAATTAAATGTATCGGGTTGTAAATTATGTGAATGGTGCTTGTGTTTTCTTTTCCGAAAGATGAAAGCTTGTGTAAAAATGGATTTCTGCTATTCCAAAAGAATTTACACCTTCAAAGTGCATTAAAATATGTGAAATTCATTCATCGGGTAATTGAACAAGCTGAATTTGTTCAAGTCCTTCAGGAGAGTGAAAAAGAATATTTGTGTCTGCAAAATTCTATCAGCTATAAAAATTACGAAGAATCTCAATATTCTAAACACATTGCCAATTTCAGACGGCAGGTACATAAAATATTCATGATAAGGATAAAGCCACAGTATTTAAATTAACATATATTCCAGGACCAACTATCTTATGCCGTTGTCATAATTTATTAATAAATTATAGTCTCATTATAAATTTAAGTCGAGGAGGTTTGTTATTTCCTCGCGAAAAATAGTAGATATGGTCTCATCTATCTATTTACATTATATTTAAGAGATTACTACAACGCCATAAGGCAGAATTTTTGAATATTCATAAGAGGTTTTGCCACTCATTTTGTTTTAAATTACTTCAGTAAAAATGTATTTTAGTGATATGCAAAATTTGGAGCTTATTGCAAATTACCATATAACTTGCACCACAAATACTTTACTTAAAAACTGTTGTGACAAAACTACTGACCATTTACTTAAAAAAGCAAACATTAAATACTTTAACACTGACGTAGTTTTCCGCGAAACACAAAAACACTATATACTGCACTCGACGCGCGTTTCGTCAACCAAGTTGGCATCATCTGGAGATGATTAAAACTAACCAATAAGGCGGGCTACCTGGAATTGGCCCTTTGTCACTAATCAATCAACGCGAAATTTATTAAGAAAATGTCGTAAAATAAAAAAACTCAAAAGATTAATCGGTAACACATCAAAAGAAAGTGTTCAAAAAGTTCTCAGCATTGTAGAAAATCATTCCTCACAGTCGTTTGATAAAGAAGAAATTGATCTCCTTAACAAGGGATTAAATTTTGCTTTACCTGCCTCTGAAGGCATTTTAGATGAGATTGTTGCAAGTGTTGAAAGTTCAATTCAATACCTTCCTGACTCCTCAAAAAGATTTATCAGAGAAGCTTGCAGAAATCAAATCTCGACAAATATTGTCACTAATGTAAATAGAAAGTCAAAATCTACAAAAGACAGAAAAATTATCAAACGGTTGCGAGAAAAAGATTGTTTTTATTAAAAGCTTAAAGAGACTTGAAAGGGCAACATCAAATTAATTAGAAATGTACTTAAATCCTGCAACAACCTTATTACTCCAACTTGAAATAGGAGGTTACATGTATCTAACCCAAGTGTACCTTGATTGTACTGCTTGACTAAGATACATGAACCAGGAAAGTCGGTACGTCCTATTGTTTCAGCAATCGGATCTCCGACTTACCACTTATCATAATGGTTAACGGAGAAGTTCGAAAATTTACCTATCGCATCACCTAGTTTCTCTGTGATTAATTCCAATGATTTCATTAGCAAAGTGAAATATGTTCAGTTGCAAGAAAGTGAAATTTTGATCCCCTTTGACGTTTGTTCATTGTTTCCAAGTGTTCCGATACCACAGACCTTGGACTACCTTCAGGATTTACTCGAATTAAACAATCTTAGTCAAGATGTAGTAAAATAAAATAACTCACTAAACTTTGCATGAAACAAAATTGCTTTCGATTCAACGATAATTTCTTCGAACAACATGAAGGAACAGCAATGGGTAACTCTTTGTCACCATTCATTGTCAGTCTCTTTATGAACAGATTCGAGACAGAAGCAAAAGAAGAATTCGAGTATTTCCCCAGGGTTTGGCTTAGGTATGTGGATAATATTCTTTGCAGTGTTTGATACAAAAATCGCTGATATTGACAACTTTGTTTCTAAATTAAACAGTCGTATCGCGTCAGTTAATATCACATACGAAATTGAAAACTCTGGACAACTACAATTTTTAGATGTATTAATAATTATAAATAGTGATGTTAGAATTTGACATATACAGAAAAGATACCAGTACTCTAAGATATGTATATCCCTAAGGACTCTCACCATTGTGCTCAACACAAAATGGCGAGTTTTAATTTTCTAGTCCATCGTCTATTAAGCTTCCCCCTCAATAAGGAGAGGTTTGAAAAAGAAGACATTGATTAAGGATATAGCTCCGAGTAATGGATATTCTGTAAATTTAATTGATAAAATAATTTAGAAACGAAAATTTAAAGAGAATTTTTTAAATCTGACAACAGTCAGGACAATTATTTACTTACTCGTCAATTAGACTTACATCAATCTTCAGTCTTTAATGTTTTTCGACTGTAATTTTTGTTTGTTAACTCTAGTATGAAAAACCGTTATATCGCCTGTCTAAAATTTCTCATTAAAATGTATTTTATTATATGGCATCTGTTTTCTAATTTATTTCTTTGACATTTAAATCTAAAAACTATTCTTATATTCATTTTTACAACAGTTTAACACGTGCGATGGTTTAACAGGGCGCGATGTAGGGGTCAGTTCTCGACTGACAACCCCGTTTTTACAGGAAAGTCCCTTACTAACTGCTACAAATAATTCAGCCCTGTTTATTAGTCGTTTTTACAGTACCTACGGCAAATTACGCCGGCTCGGCTGGACCAGCAGTTCTGACGTCACACTGTAGTACTGAGGCTCTGGTTTAGGCCACACACACATTCTAAATTCCAAATTTTCTTAAGCAGGTTTTTTCTTTAGCTTTTTCCTGCAAGACAGACTAGAACGACATTTATAGTATTTTTGTTTTCTTTTAAATATTACAAGTAGTACACATATATCTAAAACGTTCTGTTTATTACAGGAAAGCACCCCTACCCCCAAATAACAAAAAGAGCATTTGTCTAGCCACCAGGGCCACAACATCGGCCGGCTGCCCAGGACATCCCAGCCATGCAGGGAAATCCTGGATAACTGGTTACATCCCTTAAACGGGATGGTTAAACACTTTTTACTTTCTTGTAAAGCCTGATGGCTACCTATTATCTTGTATATATTTATGTGTGGAATGTTATTCTTAGTTTAATTTATTTGTATTATTATTTAGTAATATTTTATAAATGAATTATTATTTTTAGTTTATCTAATCTGTATATATTTGTATATTTTGATAATATTTGTAAAAATGCTCTATTCAAGTTGTATATTACTGTAAAAATAATCAATAAATATTTTAAATTGGAATTGGAATTGGTTTTAGGCGACAAAACGTTAGCGCCCTGGTTGGATAGTGCGCGGTGGCTATTAGTAGTCAAAGAGGCGTTTTCTGGATCGGCAAAAACATTAAAAAAAAAAAAACCAATCCTCTTGGCGCAGTGGTTTATTTAAAAAATATTTAATAATTTGTACGACGGTGGCTTAATACCCAAAGTGCAAGAAAAAAATATACAATATTATAAATTCTTATCACTATCAACTAATTCAATACAGTGTGAAATTACGTCTGTCAATATGACCATCCTGAACATTTTATAACAATACCCTATCTTATTACTAAATTGCACTATTATATTACATTTTACATAATATCCCCTAATGCTATGAAATATAGAAATACTGATCACAACAAAGTAATAAATAACAGTTATAATTTTTTTATGATACTTAAAAATAACATTAATTCTAGATCATAATGCATTAATTATGTTTCTTATGAATTATTTTATATATTCATTATATGTATACTGTAATTAGGCATTAATGGATTTTATGACTAAAAAATATACATGGGTTCATGAATAAATTATTAGCATATATAAAGCAAATAATTGCAAGCATACGTTTTATATTAAATATTGTTACAAAATAATGTGTGCACAATTTATATTATTGTACAGGGCGGGGCAATTGTGCGTCCGACTTCGATATGTCGAGTTCTATGATAGTTAGAAACTTGATTTAAAAACATTAATTAAACTAGACGAAAAAGTCTATAACCGGAAATTATTTCGAATATACGGAGTGAGCCAAGACGATTCTACAGGGTCAACTAACATTCTATTAAATGGAATGCCATGTATATCAGAACATTTTTTGAAATTTTGCCATATACACGTGTATATTAAAAAAATCACTAGTCACAATTATCGATTTTAAGAAAAAATATGTTAGTACCAGTTATGACACATCTGTGTGATAACACTCAGCCATTTTCACTTCATAATAGTATACAGGGTGGACAAAAATAATTTTTAAATTTACTACTATTTGAACTGAATTTTCTCAATTTTTTCAAATATATTGTTGGACGTGATGTAGAATTGAAAAAAATATTTTTTGTACGTACATCCTATGGCTATTTGTAACCATTTTCGATTTATTGAACAATAACTGCAAAATTCAGCAATAAAAATTAAAAATATATTTTTTCTTCAAACGTCACAAGTCACCATTTTTAATGGTAAAATCTGACACAAAAATTGATGTTTTTGTTACTAATATAAAAATGTCAACACTTTTAATCCTAGGATTAAAAGTATTTTTAATCCTAGTATTAAAAGTATATTTAGGTAAAAATTAAGCATTTTCATATTAATTCAGTTTATTTAAATTAAAATATGAAATTCTTAAAATCCAAAATTATTAAACAATGAAATGAAATACAAAACTTATTGATTAGGGTAGATATACAAATTCATTCAATTATTATTTATTGATAGTAATATTGAAAGTGCAGTTTGAGCAAGTTGAATAAAAATTAAACAAACCAGAAGAATTGACACTGTTAACATTTTTAACGGTGGTGGTAGCAATATCTGAAACTGTTACACTCTTAATGGTATCGTGGGAACACATTTCCTGATTAATTTTTCCTTGATTTTCTACATTATTGCAAGCAGCTGTATTATCGAGATTCAAGGGATTGATACTATTACACGTACTAGGCCCATTGGTGTTAGTACTAGGTTCATCGAGTCGAAATATTTTTCTTGCTGTACTTCTTTTATTTTCTATAGATTCTTCTATATACCCATCTGCAACAGTGTTCGACCTCCAACCCCCATGTATTTTAAGACAAGTGACATCACCACCAGAATCTACAAGAAAAGTGGCAGAAGTTTGACGTAAGCAGTGTCCAGTATATTCATTTGCATTTGGTAAATTTAAATATTTTGCCACTTCTTTTGCAACACTACTAATTTTATGAATACCGACTACTGACCGTTGATATCCCATTTTGACACTTTATAAAAAAAACGACTTTCTTCAAAACCTTTTGGCCGAAGAGCAGCGTATTTTCTGTAAATACTCAAATATTTTTCTCCAAGAACCGTAAATGACAGACCATTACCGGTCTGAGTATGAGGAACTTTTATCAGTAAAGCAGACTTAACATCTTCAATGTCATCATTTTATGAATTAGTTCATCACAACGACATGCGCCCGCAATTCCCATTACTAAGGCAACCTATAAATAAAAATTCACAAAATTTGCCTAGTTCATTCTTTAATTTTAAATATACCTTCATCATTAAATAATGTATGTTAGGAGCAGCATCCAAAAACTGTTCAACTTGGTCCTTCGTTAAAACCCTAGCTTTTTTAGGGGTATAACTATTACTTTGCCTTTTTAAAAATGCATTCAACTTGGAAAATTTACTCATATCTACGCCATTCTTGAGAGTCAGTATCAATTTCACCATTGAATACTGTGACCACAAAGTGAACATTTCATTTTTGAGCAGACTGGCCAAATATGCCAATAAAACACTTTCCAAATACAATTTTATATTTTTAGAGCACCATTCATAAAAATTAATGAGCACTCGTACACTTCACGCGACTTTGGTGGTAGAAGATTTAACGTCACTTCGTTAGCAATTTCAACCACCTCTGCTGGTATACTCGACAAATCTTCACAATCAGACATTTTTTTCTAATAATGGACTATAATAAATCACAATTTATTTGCTTAAATAGAATGTTGATCTAGCAATCACATAGTGTTTGTCACAAGCAACACGATGAAACTGTTACTATAAGTCGTATAATCGAAAATGATTATGTATGTACTTAATGTTTAAATATTTCGAATTTTTTTTTGCGTTTGAAGAAACATGTTTCATTCGGATTTAAAGTGTCTTTGTTTGACTCGCAATTTTTGCGTTCGCTCGGCTACACTGCGCTTCGCCTCGCAAATACAAACATAATTGCTTGTCAAACAAAGTGTCACTTTTAATCCTAATAAAACAATATACTATTTTTGTAATTCAAGAGAAGATATTATAAAAAGTGCTCCACATGTTGCCCATTTTGTTTGACACACATTTCTATGCATTTTTGAAATGAGGTTTCTTTTTTCTTAAATAGATAATCTACTGGTAAGTGGCAATTTAAATACACACATCTGATCAGATAGATATGTCTAGAAGCAAAGCTATTGAAAAAATGTACCTATGAAACTTTTGTTCCATATATTCTTTTGCTACATCTTCATCAAAAGTCGTTTGATTATAGTAAATGCTAAGATGATCATAGCTTTTCGAGATCGGTAGATACATGGAATCAAAGAAACATAAAAGATACAAATTTCACGCCTTTCAAATATTATCCTTGAGGATATTGATGATTTTACTGAAAAACTTGATTTTGCAATTGATTAACTTTGAACTTATCAGTCAACCATTGTTGTGTTCTATTGCTCAAGCCATAAAATTTTGAGAAATAAATGTTGAATAATAGATTTTTCTTGGTATTCTAATATTTACAATATTTACGAGTGATTAGATACATGTACGTTACTTTTTTTATGCTTGAGCAATAAGTTTGCAGAGCTGCGCAAAGCACTGTTAAGGTGCTCCAAAAGTGCTTCAAGCCCAATTAAAGGCCTTTTGGAAGTGATTCCAAGCACTGTTACCAGAGCTTGAATATGTCTAAATGGCTTACAAGCATTTTTAAAAACACTTTAATAGGGCTTTGCTCAGCTCTGTATGATTGTTATAAATTTTAAATTAATTTTTTACTTCAGTTACCATCATCATTTCTTTCATAGGTACACGTTTACATAAGTAGCCTAAGCAAGTCTAAAATCGGGATTTTATTTACGAGGAGATTTTCATGTATTTACATTAAATATTTTTTTATATATTTTTCTAAAAATGCCAAGTAGAAACGGTTCTGAAATAGTTAGTTCATTCAAATTATTTTGAAAATGAAAATTACATAAATATCCTTAATTTATTCACTGTTTCTTAATTATGTAGAAATACTTTGTGTACGAAACACTCATAAAAATAAAATTTATATTAAAATGATAATTGAATGTAAAATCTTCACATAACCTTTTTTTTTATGTACTGTAAATGAGTATTTGGTAAAACTGTAATTAAATTTTATATATTTAAGGTATTTTCATAACATTGAACTTTCTAAAGGGAATGTACAGGCAAAATTAGACCACCTTTTGCCCGGAATATATCATCATTCTACATTCTCAATCTGGTTTGTCCTTAAACCGCAACAATCCACAACGGGACCTTGTAATAAACAAAAGACAACAAACAAAGCACACATTATACTTTCAGCATTACTTCAACAAAACAAATCAAGTTGTTTCTCGGTCTCCTCGGCATGTTCATTGAAACCTGAAATAGAGTAAAAAGGAGAGAGAGGCAACTGCTTGCGACACGGCAAAGCAACAATTTCACAGGAAGTTCCGAGCTATGAGCCACACGTTTGTTTCTTCGACTCCGCACGCTTGATGTCGCGAGGACACGTGCCACTCGGGGTGGTAGGCGGACTGAGACGTGAAGGGGAAGGGAGGACGTGAGGATTACCGGTAGAATAGAATAGGAATTGAATTCTGAAATCTAGTAGGTGCTGACACAGTGTGCGGCAGACGTTACTTTCTTATGAACTTGACTCCAACCCTGTTTAAGAAGGAAGAGGCGAGTAATTAATGGTGTCACTTTGATAATGTAGGACGGGTTTATTGTTTGAAGAGGTGGGGCCCATCTTACGAAACACAAGAGAAGAAGGCGTATGTGAATATTAACTAGTTAAGGGTAAACCCTAGGGTGAATTTAAGCCAAAGGAAAATTGATACTTTTCAATGAAGAGTATGCATAACTTTTCAATTAAAAAAAGTGCCTCAAATAGAAATACCGGCACCTCTACAAATTTATACATTTTTGAGTTGGTTTCGATATGTTGTTTTTTACATTAGTTGTACCTATACCACTTTATTTGAAATCGTAAATACTTTCAAAATGGTTAACAGAGGAGTTGGAAAGTTTACCCATTGCACCACCTAGTGTCTATGGGAATGATTCCAATGATTTCATTAATAAGGTGAAAAATATCCAATCGCAAGAAGGTAATATTTTAATTTCCTTTGACGTTTGTTCTTTGTTTCCAAGTATTTCGATACCAGAGGCATTGGACTACCTTAAGGATCGACTCGAATCAAACAATCTCAATAGTCAAGATATAGGAATTTAAAAGAATATCTTAACTAAACTGCATAAAACAAAGTTGTTTGTGATTCAATGATAATTTCTTCGGACAAAATTCAAAACATCAATGGATAACTCTTTTATCACCATTAATTGCCAGTTTCTTCACAAACATATTCGAAACAGAAGCCAAAAGAAAAATTCGAGTATATCCCCAGGATTTGGTTTAGGTATGTGGATGATATCTTTGTAGTGTTTGATATAAGTCACCGATATTGACAACTTTGTTTCTAAATTAGTCGTTTCGCGTCAGTTAAACTTACATATTTTCTACCATTTTTAGATGTATTAATAATTAGAAATAGTGAAAAGGGGTTAGAATATTTATTTTTTTATTTTTATTTATTTATTTCATACAAATCCAACAGGCAACGCCCAATTACAGGATAGGGAACAGTATCTAATAAAATATTATACAATACATTACACAAAAAATTTTACAATACACATATGCATGCATATATACACGCATACATACATATATACATACATACATACATATTTACAACAGCACAAATATACCCACACGTGTATATACACTCAGATATAAACAAATTAATCTATCAACGATGGTCTACATTATAGGTAGTGCAAATTTAAAGAGAAATTAAACTTATAACAAGAAACAGATGAGTATGTTAACTTAAGAAAATTCTCTTAATTTGAGATACGTTACAATAGAATATATCAATTCTGTCCTCAAGATTACTATAGCTTACTGTCATTTGATAAAGTGGTGCAGCTATTAATATCACACGATATGTGATTTGATTCAATAGGGCTGTACAGTCCAACTTATTATTAATTAATTTAAAAAGAAACACAACCGACTGCATATATCTCCTTGTCTCAAGATGTGTTAAATGAAAACGACTTAACAGCGTTTCCTGGGAAATACCTCTGGGAGGATATTCACCATCAAGGGTATATATAGCTGACTTTAAAAAGCGTCTCTGAATATTTTCTAAACATGTTTTATGTACATTGTAGATGGGACTCCAGACTATCGATGCATACTCTAAGCGAGATCTTACAAGAGACACATACAGTAAGCGGAGTGTATGTGCATTGGTAAAGCCTTTAAGGTTGCGTATAATAAATCCTACTATTTTAAATGCTGTTAAAGTGATTGCCTCAATGTGAGGATTAAACGTGAGTTTTCTGTCAAAGATGACCCCGAGATCTTTAATAATATTGGGCCGTTGTAATAGAGTATCGTTTAAGTTATATGCAAACATTTCAGGATTAGATGTTCTACTGAAAGTCATGACATTGCATTTAGTGGCATTTAATGGTAAACTGTTCCTATTACACCAAGATTCAACCAAGTCTAATGCATTCTGGAGACGTTCGCAGTCTGCAATAGACGTTATTTCGACATATAACTTCAAATCGTCTGCATACATTAAACAATGTACATTCAGGCCAGATATGATATCATTTATAAACATATTGAAAAAAAGCGGCCCGAGTATCGAACCTTGCGGAACCCCAGACCTCTGAAGGAATCTAAAATACTTAAAACCACGATATTGAACAAACTGATGCCTATCATGTAAATAATCAGTAAACAGTTTCATTAAATCTGGGGACAGTCCAAATAGACTCATATGACATAGAGAAAAGATACCGGTACTTTAAGATATATTCCTAAGAACTCTCACCACTGTGCTCTACAGAAAATGGCGAGTTTTGATTTTCTAATTCATCGCCTATTAAGCTTCTCCCTCAATATGGAGAGGTTTGAAAATAAAAGGCTTTGATTAAGGATATCACTGCGAGTAATGGATGTTCTGTAAAATAATTAGGAAACATAAACACTTCAAAATTCCTCGACCTTTCAAAATGAAAGAGAAAATCCGAAATTTGTATCGTTCCATACGATCTTCGATTCACCCGTGGTATTGGTAAGATTTTTAAAGATATAGGTATGACAGTGGTTCATTCGTCGAGAAATAAACTACAACAACTTTTAGTCAATTCAAAATACAAAACTGAAACGGACGAAAAGTCAGGCATTTACTTCATTTGCTGTAAAGACTATAATCAAATGTATGATGGACAAACTAGACGATCAATTCAAACTAGATTCAAAGAACATATGGCTCATCTCAAATATGGTAGAACTAGACATCTGGATGCATTTGAAGGCTTGGTTATTGCAATGTGTAAAAATAGTATGAATGGTGACAGGGCTAATTCCATATAGTCCGATCTATTGTTTAATGAGGCAAGGTTCACCAAACCGTAACAATAGTTTAGGATAAATAGGAAACACTATTAGTATAAGGTTAGTTTTAATCATCTACAGATGATGGCAACTTGGTTGGAGAAACACGCGTCAAGTGCAGTATATAGTGTTTTGTGGAAACCACGTTGGTGTTAGTTTCACATAAAAAAATAATAGTTGTTTAAAAAGAAATACTTTCCTTGACAAGTCTTTTGTAAAAGTACAACATTAGTATTTGAGTTATTTAATTTTTTACTCCATTTTAAGAGAACTTTTAGCAAGGCATGTTCAAGATAGTTAATAAGTTGTGTTATAGAATTATAACTTAAAACTAGAATTACTGTTTTTGTTGCATATAAAAGCAATCTAAATAAAATAAAAATACTACTTTTTTAATTTCTTTGTGAAATCTGTATCTAATTTTACACACTCATGCTTGATATTTTATGTTAGAAAAATATCTTTACAATTTCTAAACGTCCTTTGACGCAACTGCAAATTCACAGACTTCTAAAAATGTCTGCAACATTTGGCATCTCTAGAGATTCGTTGCATGGATGTGACACACCTGTGTCATCTACCATTACTTTTAAACCTTGTGCTGAAAGTGACAGCATTTTTTGGTTCAATATTTAAACTGGTATTGGCTGTATGGGTGCCGCTCTAGACGTGCTTCTCACAAAGCAAATAGAATACTATTAAATACAAAATGTAAAGAAACAAGGTATTGTTACTGCATGTTACTATTTGAACAATTATTAACATCCACATATTCCTGTAATATGTATTGACGGCGCTGGCTTAGGTGTACAGTCTGCAAAGGAAACTGGCCCTGGAAATGAGTATCATAAATGTTTATAAATAATAAAACGATAGGATCTGCTCCCTCGATATCGCGTCATAAAATTTAATGGACAATAATGTCTGGAAAAAAGGTAATAGGAGAACAAGTTCGCTTTCTTATAGGGATCATTACTTGTTGGATATTTATTTGTAACTTTTTGTAGGAATAATGAGCCGTGTTTACAAGCTATGTAGGATCAGGATTAAGGAAAAACTCTGCAACTACAGCCTTATTAACATCCATGTGAAAACAGAGGTTAAATAAAAGAACTTGAGGAAAAAAGTCAGTAGTAATTCTATTGCGATACGACTAATTAATTGCGTGGCATGTCTCGGAATGGTAATATCAAGAACGTTTCCATTACAACAATTATTCACAAAGCTACATTGCATTTTCAAGGTAAGCAAATTGCAATAGATAAATAAATTATTCTAATAATTAGTGGTATTAAGCTATTTAACATACACCAGACGTTCCGACAAGTTCTAGAAAAACTACGTGAGTACAATACTGACACTCACCATATATCGTTGACATTAGCTCTGCATAATATGACAATTATAGGAAAGACACTGTACCAGGCGATGCACGAATTCCAGATATCATCCTGACAAACTGAACTTATTAAAATGATGCTATTGCTGAGTAATGTAGCTTGCAAAAAATTACAAAGTAATCTATCAAGAAATTTCTAATGTTAGAGTGGTCTACGGTACGAAGATATTCTTTCCTGCTTGTTATTCAACATAGCATGGAAAAACATTAAGGATTCAGGTATTAAGATAACTGGGGCCATTTTCAACAAATCCACGCAACTTCTGGCTTTTCTGGTTGACAGAGTTTCTATTGCACCACCTTAATGATATCGGCGGAAAATATATGTATCAGAGTAAATGCTATCAAAACCAAATATATATTGTTCATTCGGCAAACAAACAATAACTGACCAAAACAAAATCTTTAATGATGCCAGTAACAATATAACATAAGATAAACACCACAGAAATTAGATAACCCCCGAATCCAAAGCCGCCCGGGCGAGTGTTATACTTATGAAAAAAACGTGTACACAATCATTCTCTCCGGTATTACCAGGGTCGGTGGCGGGATTCGAACCCGCAGGACGATGGAGAGATGATTTAGTCACACTTGCCATCGCGTGCCATAGCCAACTAGTCCATCGAGCCGATGGACGATTAAATGAAGAGTGCTCCAGCTATAAGTGTTGGACATCTATGGAAAATTCCATCCAAGCTCATAGAAAAATTAAAATTAATAATCTTAAAAATGAACCTGATGTATGGGTCAGAAACTTGTACGAACTAGGCAATTTTTCCCATTCTTAGATGCAAAAAGTGACTAGAACTAGAATTTCCTCATTTGCTCTACCTATCCATAGGAGTATGACTTTGGAGATCATGAACACAAGGCACAGTTGAACGGTGGAGGAGTACTGGAGGAGGCGAAAGTTCACAACGAGTTGTAATGCCAGCGATAATGAGGCGATAAGCTTTTATGTAAAATTCAGTACTTGTGTAAAACAATGTTTATATTATGATTTACTACCAATTACTCTTGTTTTACTATTTTGTTGAAAGCGTTATTTACAAAAACAATTGCAACGGCAATAGACAAAATCAAATTCAAAATTAGAACGACTCGATAAATTTGACAAACATTATCAGCAGTCAAAGGCTCAGATTAATAATACTAGAAGATGAGTAACAAAACATAAAAAGTTGTCCGATTTATCTACATCCCACGCGATATATAAATATTATCGCTGGTTTTATTCCTATTGGTCAGAATCACGAAGAAACCCGATCGATGCCCGATCTATCACCGTCTTGACAACATATAGTGTTCTGTAAGACGACGTCTGTCATTTTAATCTGTGTTTTTAAGTGATTTTAAAGTTTTGGTACTATGGTACCGATTTTTAGTTAAAAAAAAATTATTTATAAATATTTATTGAGAAACAATGACTAATAAGTATATAGTGTGCGGTCAAAGGGAAAACCACGGGGTTGTTTATCTTAAAATTTAAAAAAATATTTTAAAATTTTTTTTACCCTCAAAATTATAAGTTGAAAAATCCCCTTATCACTAAATTGCACACAACACATTCACATAATATAGTTTCCGTCGTTTTATAATTTGGCGATATAATCGTGAGAAACTATACTTTAAACAATAAATAATTTCAATATCCAAAGTCAATATAAATACTAATCGTGCGGGGCAACCACCAAAAAACACTTTAAAATAAACAAACTAAAAGTCTCGATTGTACATCGGAATACGTTCACATTTACTCACAAACATTACACATTTACCGTATTTAAGTACGCTATGAGAAAACAGCTTACACATAAACAACTTACTTCGGTGACGTTCGAGCGCTATCGGCATCGCATTTTAAAACATTTGTTTTGACACATATCGAGCTCATAAGCGCCGTCGAAAAAAGAGCTTGGGAGCAATAAGAAAATAAATAATATATTTTAATATTATATGATTTTTGTAAGGGAAGTTGTGCTTCCCTAGCTTCCATGGAGAACACGCCACTGGTATCAGAGCTACGATTATAATGTATAATACAGTCAGTGTGTTTAGATTTTCAGTTTATGTCAATAATTTTCATTCATCAATTTTTCCAAGTTCAATTCTTAACTAAAAATATAATTGAATGGATTATAAACACGCGATATATTTGGTATCATTAAAATGTTGAGCACGTCATACCTATTAAATATGTTAATTTTTTTAACATTTATATCTATCTCAAGAAGAAATTAAAAGTAATACAATTCAAATAGTGGTAACATAATTTAGTGCTTATATTTTGGTTAATTAGTGTATCTGACTAGATCATATCACTTATGAAAAAAGTAAGACCTTTTGTTTCACAAACCCGGCATTTCGCTTCGTTGGGTCATCTGATTGTTTCAAATTATAAGCCTCTCGAAATATGGCACAAATTATATGAATGAATTTTAAATGACAAGAACAATGGTGAATAACACAAGCAGCATACAAAATAAACTCTTTAGATTTAATTTCGTTTATTTTATTTTAGACAATACCTATATACAATTATTTACGATGGCAACAATGCCTTTTAAATAACAGGCGTCAGGATTTTAAATGAAATCATTTTAACTGGCTGCTTTATATAAACAATTCATATATTTCAAAATTAAATAATTGTGTAGACATTTAAATTTCGTTAAAATTTTAATCATCCCCAGATAATGTCAACTTGGTAGGTGAAACTCGGGTCTTGTATAGTAACTAATGTTTTGGTATTTGTGAAAACTATCAAAGACTCCAATCCATGGTGGACATGTAAGTTACTGGTTTGAATAAAAAGCGCAACATCTAGAATTCGTTGTGAAATTTTGTTGAAATTTCCAGAGGTCTTTCATTGTAACTCAGAAGCAATATAAATTTGAACAAAATTACGTCTTTTTTTTATTTTAAATTAACGATTATTCAGTGCCTTTTTATTGGAAATTGATAAATTTGCTTTAAAAATACTTGGAATTCGTTATAGAGCTAATTTTCGTCAGTTAAAGTGACTTTGAAAGAGACAGAATAATCGGTATGAGGGAAGCCGGATTCTATTTACGGATACTGCCAATCGTGTGGGTCGTAATGGAACAAAGATACTAAGATATTGGTCAAGGTGGTGCTATCTCCTAAAAATCAGTACAAGTATTAGTCTCCCAGCCTGAGTTTCTGAACGCACTACCACTCGTATGGGAATATCCAAATTACAAAGATCTAGTAATTTTAACGGTATTGAATTGGTGGTGACGACGTCATTCATGTGTCATTTTTTTGTTAACCTACTTAGCCTTAATTCGCCAGTGGGTTACGAAAAACCTTCCTTTTTTTCTGTTAAAAAATTAATAAAGAACACTTAGTATTGCCGAAGTATAGACTTTTGTTAACGCACAATTAATTTTTGGTTGCTTCGAAAATAGTTTCCAAGTGTTCTTTATTAATTTCTTGACAAAAAAGAAGGCTTTTTTCGAAACTCACTGGTTATTTAAGGCCAACGAGGTTATCAAAAAATAATACGACTGACGTTGTAACCACCAATTCAACAATGTTAAATTTACTAGACATTTGGAATTTGGACATCTCAGGAGTGTAGTAGTACGTTCACCAATTCAAGTTGGGAGACTAATAATCTTGTATTGATTTTTAGGATGTAAGTCGTCTCTGGAATTACTCGAGACCCCCCGATCTCTACACATCAGTTGGCATTAATCCTGGAACTGACGTCATTTATTTAGCCACCTTCCGATCTCTAACATCACAATTCCTCGAACCCTGACAATAATGTATATATAATTAGGCTACATAATTAGTATAGGTTTAATTTAAATCATCTCCAGATGATGAAAACTTAGTTGGCAAAACGCTTATACCTATAGTAAGTAATTCAGTGCATTGGTGTCTGTGAAAAATGATTCAGCAAGGGCGGCAATCTAAAGCCTGCTGGATAAATGAAACGATCGATTAGGACTAAAAATCAAGAAAGTAAAAATTTCTGATGAAATTAATGATGATAGATTACAGACTAATAGCATTTAAAATTTCAATTTATTAAACGAGACAATAGTCTAAAAAATAAAAATACTCCAATGAAGATAGTAACTATATATTCCTATAACTAACAAAAAATACGAGAAAAAACTTCTAGTCTAGATTATAAAACTTATAAAATTAATCATGTCCCTCTAGTGCTGTTTTACCAAATCCTCCTCGAGAATTAAGGCAACCTACGGGGAATAATCAATCCTTGAGGATAATCAGTGTCTGTTTGGGGTCTATCCGCTCCTCCCCATGATGGTGCGTTGCATAATGATGACTGCAGGGGTTGTAACTGATATTCGAACGACATGAATACGGAGTATACATACAATATATATCTAGATTGTTGGCAGCAAAACTTGCTATGGATTAACTACATGGAACTAAATTAAACTACTGAAATTTACTATTCTGAGGTTTACATATATTTAGATTGCCTCTTGTCTACAGTGGGATTATTATAATTGTTTTTCTCATCTTTGACGAATATACTCTTGAATCCATAAAACGATAAAAAAAATCGTATATATGCGTCAGCCCTAACTTATATGTATAATTTGCAATGGATATACATTTTACTAAAGAATTCACATAACACTGAAAACTGAAAAAGGAATACACAGAGTGGTCAAGCGGCTTTCTGTATTTATTTTTTCTTTTCGAAAATTAATTAAAAAAGAAATATGGCCGTAGCACCCTCATTTTTAAATCAGCTGTATATCTATAATCGAAATTACGAAAGAATGCCATTACGTCACAAGTTTATCTCTAATTTACAACGTACGCTGTTCAAGCGTTCTTTGTTTACAAAATAATAAAACGAGAGAGACAATGCAAGGAAGTCCGTTACATATGACTGTTAATATCTCAGACTAGCGTTGTTGGTATACCATACAAAAACTTAACTTCCTTGATGAAAAAGAAAGAGAAGGCCTGCTTTTGTACGTCTCAGTAACTAGCGAGAATAATATCGATCTGATCGAACGCTTTTGACTAGCGTCATTGTCACACGTTTCATGGTCAACGAGTAAAGTTTGTTTATACCTGGACGTCATTTCAACAAGCATGAATTTGACTAACGCAGTGAATGCTTCATATGAATTATAACAATGACGTAACTGCATTTTTTCGTGATGTCGATAAAAGTTACGTATTTATACGATTAATAAAAGATTTTCCCCTCAAAAAAATACTTACTGTACTTATCCGCCTCAACGTTACGTCAATGACTGCCAAATGTATTTAAAATAAAAGCGTTTATGAATCACTTTAATTGACAATTAATTATTTGGATAATTTACTCGCACCTAGTTCGCTGTGTTGGTTACGTAACTACACGGTAAGTATTGAATTAATGATGTGTAATAAACTCAAATTAAAGCCGGTACCACTTTATACATGCAGTAGCATAAGTTGCCTTTGTAAAATATCGCAAGATTTTGTTGCCGAATTTCGCGCTTACAGAGAATACACTATAGATATTTTTCCATCACCTATCAGGTATTACAGCAACCAATCAGTGATTGAATGATTTGTGTAGACAAGGTAGCAAATGCTTTTACTACATATTTTTGAAGCAAAACTATATGATTAATATTTTCAGAGCATTTGCTTCATACTTAAAAAGCATTTGCTTTGCTAGAAGCAAAAGCTTCAACAAATATGAATAGAACTAATTATATGAATAAAACTGCGTGTTTACTATCTACGCTAGTATTTTCTTCAATAAATGTGTAGGGGTACCTCGCAGTAGACTTCGCTTTGGTAAAGCAACATCTAATGTGTGAATTATCGTGATACTGCTTTTTTTATTAGTGCAATACACGGCCAACTGGGATGCGTTTTTTTAACGTCAACAACTGCTAATTGATATTAGCGATTTTTTTCAAAAAGTTAATTACATATTCTTACTCAGCATCCCTTAAAACGTCTTATCACCAAGTTTCATCAAATTCGGATCATCTTCAGGAGAGCACTCCATGTTGATTTTATCCATATTTTAGTTTATAATCCATATTTTACTATTAATAATAAAATTATAGTTTTTAATGCACAAAAAACTGTTTTTGTTTTTTAATCGGGCCAAAAATAAAGCTATAGGCATGTAACAATAGGGTGCTCGTCTGAAGATGATCCGAATTTGATAAAACTTGGTGATACGACGTTTTAAAGGATGCTGAATAAGAATATATAATCAATTCTTTGAAAAGAAATCGCTAATAGCAATTAGCAGTTTTTGACGTTAAAAACCGGATCCCAGTGGCCCATGTATTCCACTAATAAAAAAAGTAGTATCACGCGTAGATAGTCTTTGTTATCCTACAGTCTAAAAATTTTTTTTTTTTTGTAAATCGGCCTAAAAGTAAAGCAGTTACAGGCTCGTATCACATTTAAGCGCGACACCCTGTTCATTGGATTTTTTTTTTAAATTCTCGACAAAAAACATCTTCAAAAAATGACATTTTATTGAAAACAATTTATTTTTCAAAAATTAAATTTTTTTGTAAAATATTTATTGTTGGTCAAATGAAGATTAGCTAAAAATTTTTTTTTTTGAAATTCTATAAAAAATACCATATACCAAGAATCAAAATAAACATTTAGCCATTAATAACATTAAAAAAGTAATATAGGACGTATTAAAACATAGCATTGGCTACAAAGTCTGAAGTATTTGCTATGAAGCAAAAGAAAAATATTATTCATTGAAAATGAGGCAAATGCTTTTACTACTACCTTCTGCTTCGAAGCATTTGCTTTTGCTTTTACTTCTTACTTTAAGCAAATGCTTCTATTTTATTCATCAGATCCATTGGATCTGATGAATAAAACACCCAAAAATTTAAAAAAAAAAAAAAAAAAAATAAATGTGTAGGTACCTCAGTAGTAGACTTCGCTTTTGTAAAGTAACACCTAATGTGCGATTTATGGTGTTTTTAAATCAATATAGAAAATCGAGCGATACACCATCAGACGCAGCACCCTTTTTTAGAAGAGTTAAAAAAAAGAGGGGGAGGGGGGGTCAATTTTCTTTTAAAAAAGATACATACCAATAAACGAAGAGATGTTGAAATCCCATGAAACCCAAATCTTCCATCACCTACACCCTTTTAGTAGATCTCGACAAAAAATTAAAATTTCATTGGAAAACAATTTTCGATATTCCATGAAACCCAAATCCTCCAGAATCTCGATAATGAAAATTCCATTGGAAAACTTTTTTTCCAAGATTAAAATCTCGGTGATAAAAAAATATCTTCTACAAAAAATGACATTTCATTGAAAAAAAAATTTTCAATTTGAAAAAAAATTGTTGTTGGTTAGAAGATTCGTTAAAAAAAATATTTTTTTTCGAAATTCTATAAAAAAAACCATGTAACAAGAATCAAAATAAACATTTAGGCATTAATAACATTAAAAAAAGTAATATAAAACTTGTTAAAACAGCATCGGGCTACAAAGTCTGAAGTAAAGCAAAATATTATTCATTGAAAATGAAGCAAATGCACCTTCTGACTCGAAGCATTTGCTTTTGCTTTTACTTCTTACTTCAAGCAAATACTTCTATTTTATTTATCAGACTCAATATCACAATCTACAATCAATTATTCAGCATTATAGCTTTTTAAATTTTCATAAAGCTATGGTGAATAAATATTTCACCTGCAGTAGAAAAATAAATTATTTAATAAAATGAAAATAATGTGGAAGCTGCAGCAAACATTAAAATTCTTTTGGGACTTCCAGTTCTTTTAATTGCATGGCAAGTACAAATAGCATAGAATTTTTAATTTCCATTTCATGTATCTATTAAAGGAATAATCCCTGATAAAATTACATTTATATTCTAGTATTTTTCGATATGGTACATACCTTGAAACAATGATTCATTAGGGCTATTGTCAAAACTGTAAAACCACAATTACATGTCACACATTGACAAAAACAAAAGAACACGTTGAACTTCAGAATACAATAACAGATATCTGGAAATATTTCATATTAAAAACAAACAAGCGGGATATTTATTTAAATTGTAATTGTAAAATATTCACATGGGTTATCGTAATAGGAACATAGGCGCTCTCACCATGAACTATTGAGTGTGCGGGGATGTACAGGGTAATTTTTTTTGACCAGCCATTAGAAGTATCTTGAGAAAGAAAAAACATATTGATCTGAAAATTTGGCTATGGGCATAAACGGCCAGGATCTATTTAATGAAAATATTTTCAAAACGGTGGCATTTCCGGGTATATCGGAAGTTCACCTGAACTTCATTGTTTTAAATGGAATGATTTTTAATTTTTTTTTTTTTTGGATTCTACGTAAGATTCTGGGGTTCCTTTGTTAAAGGTTCCCTATGCCTAAAATTAATATTTTTAGAGACATATTTTTCTTTTCCTTAATTTTAGCAGAAAAGGTACATAACATAAAAATTAATATCTCATTAACGGTTAACAAACAGTAAGACGTTGAAATTTTTATGCAGGCAAGAGAGAGTATTGAGGTTACCTATCATGTAAAAAAAATTCAAATGTTCTTACAACAAAGATTGTAGATGACGTCATCTGTCAAGTACACAAAAATGGCAAAAAGTTATTTTTTTTTAATAGCATGCTACCTATTCAAATACACCAATCGACGTAGAAAAATGCACTTCTGACCATGTATGCTTTCCCTATACCCAAAATGTATAGTTTTTTTTTAGATATTCAAGGTTATTTTTAAATTATCCACGAAAATTGAAAAGAGTTAGCATCTAGTAGCCTCTGACAATGCTTTTAGACATCAACATTAGTGACAAAACTATCTCTAAAAAATATGATCGGAATTATTAAAAGAATGACAAATATTTACTCAACATTAAACAATTTATTAAATTATTTTTCAAAAATAGTTAAAAAAAACTAGTTAAAATAATAAATTAGTTGTTCAAAATGTTGTCCGTTAACTTCCAAACACAAAAAATCTTTTATTTACTGCCTGTGTAGTAGGACTATAAATTTCATTCGGATCTAAAGCTTCAAATGCTCTAGTGACCCCATCCAAAAGTTCCTGTCTATCATTGACCGGGGATCGATAAACTTCATCTTTTATACGACCCCAGAGATAAAAATACAACGATGTCAGGTTGGGAGATCGTGCAGGCCAACATCATGAACCCAATCGTCTTATCCATCTGTCTTCAGACATCTGAGTAAGCTTGTTACTGATCCATTACAATGAGCTGGAGCTCCATCGAGTTGGTACCAGCATGAAAAATATTGGTTTAGCGGTAAATTGTCTAAAAAATTACTGACTACGGTTCTTAAAATTGCCAAATATTTTCGACCACTCAATTTTCATCATAAATGTAGTAACCGATTATATTTTTCATTAGCAAACAAGAGAGACCATAGAAGCGTAGAATCCATAAAAAAATAAAAATAGGGTCATTCCATTTAAAATAATGAAGTTAAGGTCAACTTCCGGTATATCCGAAAATGCTACCATTTTGAAAATATTTTCATTAAATAGATCCTGGCCGTTTATGCCCACAGCCAAATGTTTAGATCCATATGTTTCTTTTCTCAAGATACTTCTAATGGCCGGCCGGTCAAAAAATATCACCCTGTATATTGGTGGGATTCAACAGTGAATAGCATACATAGATATTAATTATTATTGATGGATGTTTCTCAGTTGCAATTTTAGTGTACCCGCCAATACAAATTAAAAAATTTATTGTTCATATTCAGACCGATGTCTATGGAAATAATAATTTTACGTGGCTATAATTTGAAACAGCATCATGTCTGTATCGAGCCGTAGTACTAATTGACCAGCAGATCGCAATAGTGTTGCCAATAGCAAGTGTTCCAAAGTCTGTAAAAAACCACGAGAAATTTCATAAATTATTTTACTCACGAAATAAGTTGATTTTTTTTCAAATTTTAAGAATAAAACATGTAAAATACATTCATTTAATTTCATTCATGCAGAATTTTGTAAATAAGATAATTTTAGCAGATAAGTATTTATGTAAATATCGTATAAAAAAATACATAATAATAATATTTTGGATATTTAATTCAGTTTAAACTAATTTTCATTCATTTTTTTTTTGTGACCAACAGTTATGGCGGCAAAATATTAAGTTTGTTTTCTATTTGTCAGATTGATTTTTTGTTTTTTTTTAACAATCGTATTTTTATAAATAAATTTTCATAAACATCTAAAACAATTTTCTTCTCAATTTTTTTTTTCGTAACACTAAATAAACCCAAAATAGGGGTTATACATTACTTTACAGGCGCATTGTACACTCGTAATTACCTACATCTTGTTATGATCTAAAGATAACGTTGTATATCGATTTTTATATGAATAATTCTTTAGGGTGTTTCACGATTTACTGGACAAACTTAAAATTTGAATTCAGGACCTCAAAATAAGAAAGTTTCCTATGGAGGTATGTCCGAAAACACTTCCTTGTAGAGTTACGCCGCTCCAAAGATGGACGTTAAAATTAGGTTTTTAATTTTTTTCTCAAATTTGGAGAAAGATAAAAAAAGGAATTTTGGTTGAGATTTTCTGTTAATCGGAACGCTTCTTAGGGACATTTTTTCAATCATTTCTTATCAGTAAAATGAATGAAATCGACAACCCTCATATATATATATTTTTAGAACTTTTTAGCGGGCCCGAATTTTATCATATAAAAATGTACCATGGAATGCTTGATTAATTTAGAAACTATTTTGTCTCTTTTATTTTTTTCATCGAACAGATAGTTTATGAAAAAAAAATAGTCTCGATCCACACGGCTGTTTAAAAAATGCAATATTTATTAAAATGGTAAATACCTAGTGGGCTGCTGTCAAATAATTTTTATTCGGTTCTGAGTTCAAGTTAAACATCATTTTTTAGTTGGTGAATCAGTTTTGTTATTCAAGAAACTGCATTAAGATTAAAGCTGATGTGTTGTTAATTAGTAATACCAGAGACTATAAGTCTCTGGTAATACTAAGAGAGAAGAATAAGCAAGACAGCAGTGTATTAAAAATTTACTAATTTATTAATCAATAATGTAGTAATAAATACCATATCGGCACATCCACTGTTAGTGAAAGTGCGAGGCCTGATTTCAATATTTTTTTTTACAGAAAATAACCCGATTGTACCAAAAGGGCCCGTTTTAAAAACAATTTACTAATCACTAACAAATTACTACTAACGTCTTATCATTTACTAAGGATTAATAATTAATTACTACTAATGCTTTACTAAAGATTCACTAAAATTATGTGGCCACGAACCACAGGGTTGTTTGACAGCAGCCTACTAGATATTTTCAATTTCATTGTAATTTTCCATACAGCCGTGTGAATCGAGACTATTTTATTTTTTTATTCAAAAACCATCAGTTAGATGAAAAAACTAAGAGACAAAATAGTTTCTAAATGAATCAAGCTTTCTCGGGTACATTTTTATATAATAAAATTCGGACCCGCTAAAAAGTTCTAAAAAAAAAAAGATGTGGAGGTTGCGATTTCACCCATTTTACTGATAAGGGATGATTGGAAAAATAACTGTAAGGAGCGTTCCTATTAGTAGAAAATCTCTACCAAAACTCATTTTTTTTATATTTCTCGAAATTTGAGAAAAAAATTAAAAACCTAATTTTAACCTCTTTGTCTTTGGAGGGACATAACGCGTTAGGGAAGCATTTCCGGACATACCTCCATAGGAAATTTATTCTTATTCTTATTTTGAGATCCTGAACTCCGATTTTAAGGTTGTTCAGTTAATTCTGACACACTCTGTATAGTGCCCATATATTCTTTTAGTGTTATCCTGATTGTTATTTTACCGTTTCCAGAATCACCTCGACAATCACCATATTTTTAAAATTTAAAACAAAAGTAAGACAGCTATCTTCACTTAACTTTGGCCTTTCTCTTAGAAATGGAAGAAGGTTGTCTGTCAGTAATATACTTCAATCAAGGATTGAATTCTTTATCGCAGGTGGCAGGGTCAGCGTAGGGGATACGGCACGAGTCCACACCATTGTATTCAGTGTTAGTTGTTTAATGGCCGTCGATGAATGTTGGTGATGTACTAATCAACGATTTTAACTTAGCCCTTGAGATACACAGTGGGCTAAACTCCGCCCTTTCATTACAAAACGGTTTGGTTCGTTTCTGTCCCACACCAGCGATATTCTCTTTCTGCACCGACATGTACCAAGATACAATCGTTGAGTTAAAATGTCACGCCAGCCGCCGGGAGCTTTGCCGATGGTGAATCAAATATACACAGAATTCTTAAACGTTTCCCTGGATTACGTTACGATGAATAAAGTGCTTTATTGCGTGCAAGACGAATTTGGTGAGCCGGAATTCCAGCAATTATACAAAGCAGACGTCATAAAAAAATTGCCGGTTACAGGTTCCATATTGAGTGTCTCTGTATAATCTCATGTTCGGTTATTTTGGAAAAAATACGAAGTTGCCACTACCTACGAAGTCGAAACACAAGAGAACTGCAGTATATTATCAAATGCTATTAATCAATTGTAAGATAGTTCTGCTAAATCGTTTGCTAAATCGTTTTGAAAATGAGGCACTGCATAATTTAACGGATGCCCCGGTGTTCAAGCTTCAAAATTTAATGTCTTATTAAATAAAAATCCGGATTTTACGAAACGACGATACATTAAGCAGTACCTAAATGACGGAAAATTCAACAAGTGATTTCCAGCAGTACTATGGGTATGCAAATATTACATCTCTGGATGTGGTTACATCCAGATGGACTCCTTTACTTTGGACAAAATAAGACATGGGTAAACCTGTTTAATTATCTTTAACCAAGTATTATTTTATACCATTACGGTAACGCCACTGGAATTAATACCAACGTTCCATATGACAATGATTAGACAACCTGGGGAACTGCTGAAATGACAATTGTCGGTAATGAAACTTAGGTGCTGGAAAACATATTAGAAAAGTATTTTTTGCAGGTGTAGTCACTACAAATTTTGTAAATTTGTAATGGCCAAAATCAATAATGGAGCGGTAAAATACTATATTATTCAACAATTATTAAATAATAACAATTTTTGGTAAAATAGCAATAAGAATTCTGACTAACTTTGTATGCAGTGAATAATAGATGGCATTACCCTTGAGGAAACATATACATAATTGATGCATTATTTAATAGTGGTGAATAGAATTATTTTAATAAAATAAGCTAGCAGAAATGTGCAGGTGTACGCATCATAATAAGCGTAATAATAGAAATTAATCAGTAACAAACAGAATAAATAAACTATAAATAAACTTTTAAAATGCATAACAATCTATGCACAACTTATCCTCTTGACTAGCTTGATGAACTAGCTTGGTTATCACAAATTGGAGAAGATCTGTAAAAACTTTGCAGCATCAGGTATGTTTCTATGGTTGTCTCCGTGAGTGATGTTCGCTGTGGTGAAAAAATATGCTTATATTTTGAGAATGACTGTTCGACATCTATTGATGTAAAACGGACATACTTAAAATAGTCTTTGAACACTTTTAACGGATCTGGAGATGCACCATCAGTACCATCACAAATTTGATTTAATCTGGTAAAACCGGTGTCTTGCTTTAATACACGTGCGAACTTTTCTGTAACGCGCTCATTTTTTGCGTCACCTATATCAGTCGATTTATCTCGTCCACTATTTGCAGTGACTCCGCTAACGACAACACACTGTTTTATAAGTATTTTATGGCGTTATGTAATCTTTTATAGTTCTTGTGAATAGTTTTTAAAGTTGTTTCAATGGAAATATATTCATATGACTTTCCTTAATAGCTGCAGCCTCGTCAGGATTGAATTGTAGTATCACAACTTTATTTGTTGTAAATATTTAGCATAATAAAAAGCTGCCTTCCACCATGTACCCCAACGGGTAAGAATCGGCTGTGGTGTTTCGGGAATACTCGGGACACTTGCTATGAAATGCGCGAAAACGTTTAGGACATTTAAGAAACTCTTTTTTTACTTGCTATTAATGCATCTACCTCTGGAAAACCTTGTCGCATAGTTTCTGCCACAAGATATAAAGCATGCTTTACACGTAACATATACCAACCTACAACCGTGTTCTTGAAGACAACTGGTCACACCATCGGTCACAAACATCAATACTTGACTTGTTGACAGGTCAAATTTTTTTACGTCGCCAGAACTACCCGCCTAATAGTTTTGCCAGTACACTCAGTTAGTCTATTGCTAGCTTGTAACAGTGGACATATTGGTTTAAGAGGGTTCGGTACACGTACTATAACGTTTACAATAGATTTTTTTTACAATTTGTCGTCTCATTAACACATAAACACAGCCGTGTATTTTTTAATACACATTCTCGCGGCTCGCTTCGGTATTTGGTAATTGTCCGCCGATCGTTGCCCCTAAACACCTGATGTCACACCATTGAACCGCCGCGCCGCACGACTTCCCAGCTTTAAAAATAAGGGTAAATCTTTTTTCTTCCACTAATTTAAAAAATAAATACCAAACAAGACACACCGACAATGTAAATTCTTGTATTTTTTATCGAGCTTTTCTGCTCGACAAATTTTTTAATAAAAGAAGAATGTAATAACACGATTGACTGATCGAGTATAAAATAAATTTTGCCTTCCATTGAATAAATAATGTAGCTTAATATATCTCCAGTAGGCCATTGTGCACGTCTGCTACAATTTTGGGAGCACACCATTCAGTATTTGATGAAATCAGTATATAGGGCATTGGCTTCAGGCCGTGCTTTAGTCCAGAGTCTACACAAATTGCATACTGGCAAAGCTGTATCGACATACTCAACGCCAATCAAGCAGTACATATGAGTTTTGAAAAATATACAATATTCAGTCGATGTATCATATAAAAACATTATCTATATAGTAATTCGGGTACCATTATATAAAAGGTAGTTTTTTATTATCTGGTCATGTAAAATTTTATGAGTTTCCAGAACAAAAATTTGAAAAACATTTGAAAATTTTTATGTCACCAAAACAACATTCTGAAAATGTATGATTTATATGGAGAAGGGAATGGAGTTTCCTAGTTTTATCCTTGGTTAATATTAAAAGCAACATATTTCGTAGAAGCGGGAATCGATCCCGTGACGCTATGTATGGTTGGGAAATTTTCATTTCGTAAGTCAAAGTGACTGTCATGAAATTTATGAAATATTTTAGTCATCGAAATCGTGCATTTAACGCTACCACTAGTTCGGCTTTCCCAACCGATCCAAATATCATTTGCAACATTTCTTTTTGAATGGCTCGAAATAATTCTCATCACTGTCACTCTATTTATTTTTTACTGAGATGCCAAAAAAACATCATAATAAAATTCCTGATAATAAATTTATTCAGTTAAATAATATTACATATTTTCCAACTATGTCTGTGATCATGAATCAGGTTAGTGAAACAGACATTTTTAATATAATAATTGATTTAAACTGTTCTAATTCTGTTGGAGTGGGTGGCATTAATGCACAACCCGCAACATGTCTATTCAAACTGCAATATTTAACTTTATAAAATATATTGTATGTAAACCTCGATAAAAACAAAAAAACTGTTGAACTTTTTATGGATTTGAGCAAAGCTTTCGATTTAGTTGACCATACTATTACGAAAACTGAATGCTTATGAAATGAGAAAAAATTAATGCTTTAGTAAAGACATATTTTTGAGAAGGTCTCATTTAACAGAAATTGATAAAATAAGATCTAATCGATTAAATATTGAGCATGGGATACTGCAAGGGTCCTTATTTGGACCACTGTTATTTCTCTTATTTGTAAATGACTTGCCTAACATTGCTAAGGGAAATTTGGTGATGTTTGCAAAAGATAACAGCCTTTTGAGTTCTCTTAATAATATAGCTAACGTTATGGAAAATACTCAACTCCTTTTAAACAAATTTATGCTATGGTTTAACAACACATCTAACGATTTTTAAATAACGATAAGATGCTTTTTATAAATTTTACCCCTTGCTCCAAAATAATGAAAGAATCATATGAACGAATCAACGGAAAATCAATGGCACAGGTAAGTGAAGTAACACTGTTGGTAATATAGGTACTTGGAAAGTCATTTTGAATGGGAAATACATATGAGTATTTTATGCAAGAGATTATCGCCAACATATTATGCACTGTATAGATTAAGGGAGTTAAGCCGTACAAAAGTAATGTTATCGTATTATTATGCTCAATTTTATTCAAGAATTAAGTATAATATTTTGGGGTTGTTCACACCATAGCATGAGAGTTTTCTGACAACAGAAGTGTTAAATCTATTATGGGAGTTTCACGACTATTACCATGCACACAATTATTTAAAGAATAACTAAAATTACTAACATTAGTATGCATAATTACCGGCGAATTATTAGTTTTAGTATAATTATTATACAAGGGACGAAGAGAAATTATGTTCACCATTACCTACATACGAACTTACCTATGTTTAAAAGAAATCCTGTATATATGAGTATACAAGTTTATACAACTACTAGTGAAGATCCACTTTGTGTAGAGGAGAAAGATGGAATCTCCGAGGAAAATATCCTTGAATTAGACGGACAACAGCTTTCTGGGGAAAGTACCGAACAGATGAAAAGTAAACAAAATATGTTCGTCTGAAACATTTTCGTTCAAAATCATCACAATGTTCTATCCAAACTGAGACAAAGTCAGATGAAAACGTACTAACTGCATATGTAGTGGGCTAGAACGCATGGAGTGCGTTACACACGCTTTTATGATGGATTCGGGCGTTTCGCATTTTTAATAATAAATCTGTCTTCCAACCACTCGGCACAATGATGCCCGAGATGACACCATTGACCTAATTAGAAATATTGTCGGAGTCTAGAGAGGGAAAGAGAGAGAGAGCACGTCAAGATCTGAAGAGAGATGAAATAGTACTCAGTATTTTCCTATTTGTGGAGGCTGAAGTCATATGACTTCAGCCTTTCGTATCCTTTTCTTTCTTGTAGATTACGATATGTCTTTCTTTTTTCCTATGTTGGCTTTCTTCAGCTCATTTAAACTGTTTCCAAGGCTCTGTTCATAACCTATTAGGTCAATGGATGACACTCACCCCCGCTGTAGTATTTACTTTGTCTTAAAAATGGAGATAAGGTTTGAACAATCATTTTTTATAACGATAGGCATTATTTTTAATATTATTTAAAAAAATATATTTTTTTACTAATTAATTTGAATTTGAATAGTCTTTAATTAAAACTTAAATATACCGACTTTGGTGCACGATTTAAGAGCCAGATGCTGGACTAACCCTTACCCCATCTATATCCGTGCCCATAAAATCATTGTATGCTCTAAATGAGCCAACCTAGCGAGATTAGCCATTAGAAATCGGACGAAGGACTGAATAAACTTACACGGCACACGCGATGAGCTTAAAGCAAATCCAGATCCAGAAGTTGTGCGTAAGGGATCTATATAAGGGATGCTAAACTAGCACAGCCGCGAGCTTTATTGCCAGGGGTGACTGCGTAATCCAGAGTGTTAGGGGTGTGCGAACTCTGACTCATGCCAAACGCACATATCATTCAGCCAAGGCGTCAACAAATAACTTAAAAACAATGGTACGAGTTTATGGACCTTTTTACGTGTCCCGCAACAGCAAGACTTTTTTATTACCTTAAGTTAGGGGTGGTTTTGATCAGTTTTCACAGCATGGGGCTATTGAGAGTATGTTGGATACAGTATGGGGTAATTACAGTTTACACAGGAAATAATAACACCTAGATATTCAAGACGCAGATCCTGAATAAAGAATATATACTAGTAAAAACTAATCGATAAAAACACTTATTCGAGAATGAAATTCAATTACGGTGAGCGGCATTGGTGCATTTTAACTTTAGTTTTACAGTATCGACAGCAAAATTAATTTATGATAAATAATTAATTATTTACAATCAACTTATATATATTAAAAATATGTAATTAGCAATTATTAGTGTGCATGAATTAAAAAAAAATAAATAAATATTGGTTTAATCTTCTTGATTTAATTCCTGATATCTACAGAATAGAAGACAAATTTATGTTACTTATTTGAATTGGTAATTAATAACGCCAAAACTAGGCAAATTCAACAAATACAAATGTATACTTGCAGCGAAATTACAAAAATTGTTCTTTAGGAAAGTCACAATTTTTTTTTCCATATTAACCATTGCATTAAGTTATATTTATATTATATATATTTTTATTTTTACAGTAATATTAACAATATCGTCAGTCAACTTCAGTACAAACTTAAAGTTTGAAATAAACTTTATATTCCCGCTTTGGCACTTGTACATTATGCTTCTGTGATTTTGGTGCTTATAAAGTTCCCATCTTCAATATTAATTTTAACGCTTTAAAAAATGTTTTCTTAAGCACCTCCCTGGCACCAAAATAACCCTATCCCATCGGTCATAAACATCAGAGATTTTGTATCAGAGACGCGAGGTCTCATAGTTTATTGTGAAGTTCGGACCATATGTATACAGACCATCCACAGTTCCATACCTCAACTGAGTAGGAAACAATTTTTAAATAAATTTTTAGTTTGTCGCGGAATGGAGTCGAAGCGCGGATCTTCGCTATCAAGTAACGTAAGATTGAAAAAGTCACAATAGAAAGATAAACATCGTGGTAGCCTGATTGGTTCACTCAGATCACTTGGCACACGATTCGGCATACACTACACAACCAGCACGGAACACTGAAAGAATAAACCTCTTTGGTATGTCCACTCATCATCGACATCCACCTCGACCGGGACAGCGACCTCTACCGCGAGCAGTGAGGCAGCTTCGGCTTGTCCGTACCCTTAGTTTCATTTTTTGCAGTTTGTGGAGTTATTAACGAAATTTCATAAATCTCAAGAAAACGAACAAAATTCTTAGAAAAATATCATCTGTCGAATTCCCAGCCTTCAGAGGTACTTTTCAACTGAGACAACAGCAACAGACTTGGTACAAATTGTATATAAAAAATTAGATTCAAATGAATATGTAATGGGCTTATTCTTTGAGTGCGTTTGATACTCTGTATATACCATTTGTTGCATACAAATTGGAAATCGTGGTAAAATCAATGACTGGTTAATATCGTATTTGTCGGACACACCACTTTTGGTAAAAATAAAGAAATGTCTGTCGGAAGTATACGAATTATCGATAGAAACCCCTCAAGGCAGTGTGCTTCGTTCTCTGATATTTCTATTATTTATTAATGACCGGCCTGAATTTATTAGTCATGATAAAACTTTTATGTATGCAGACGTCACCTCAATAATTGTTTCGTCCAGGAGTCTTGAAGGCCTGGAAGTCCTGGTTAATATAGTTCTAGATCGGTTCAATATGTGGCGCTACAATAACAGGCTTATTATCAGCTATGACAAATCAATACGTGTCCTGTTTAAAATCCGATATAAAAATATCTATAAATATTAATAATTTCTGAAAATAGTTATCACTTAAGCGTACATAAAGATAAAAATTTCCTTGGAGTAATTTTAGATGAAAATCTAAGCTGGACAAAATATATTGATCAACTTTGTGCCAAATTTAGTCAACTATCTTTTGCAAAAAATATGTTGAAAAATTACTTCGATCCGGTATCTTTACTAAATATGTACTATGCTCTATTTTTTTCCCCTTATACTATAATAGCACGGGGCCAAGGTGTGATCCTAAAGAGAATATTTGTTTTACTAAAAAGAGCGGTGAGAATCATATTTAACATGGGTTTTCGAAATTCCTGCCGTGATACCTTTAAAAATCATGTTACTCAGTGCCCCCTGGATTTATTTATATAAAGCGTTTATATAAATCTATGGTATAAAAAATAAATTACCGGTACACCGTGATAAACATGAACACGCGTAACCGCAATAATATATACATAGATAATTATAATCTAATTATGTATAAAAAATCCCCCAATAAAATTGGCAAATATATATAAAGCATTTTAAATTAAAATTAATTAAATTGTTGTGTAGTAACTGCTTTTACTTTTTTAACTTTAATCAAAAATAAAATGTTTTTTTTTTATATTTTATTTATACACTCTGTTACTTTTATCTTCATATTTATATTTATATGTGAATGTAGGTGTGTATAATATATTGTATTTTATACTATATCTTGTTACTATTTACTATATATTTGTAATTTATCATTGGACGTATTTTATTCAATTTTTGTAATTGGCACACAGAATCAATAAATATATCTATATTTCATTGCGACTGTTATGAACACAATTGAGTTAGATGTTTGTGGCTTAATCTAAAAACCGGGTAAATTTTAATCAAAAATAAATCATCCAGATTCATTGGATTTCATTGATGGAATTCAATAAAATATTTGCAAAAGTCAAAAAATGTTTCCATTATACTAACGTCTCGAACGTCCGAGTTCACTGCAGGCGATCCAAAATAAACAGTTGGTGAAATTTTAAAATTTTGTCGTTATTTCAGGATTCCTACTAATAACCATACGTGGGATTTACCGATCGGAGTCCCAGGGACAGCTTTTACAGATATAATATAATATATTGCAAACACCTACTGAAATATTCCCAAATTACAAAAACATATTAGGTGCGTTTTATTTAATTTTTTTAATTTTTACAATATTCATAGTAATTTAGTTTTGTCAGGGAATGCACTATATTAAATTAAAACATAATGCGTACAACTTACGCATCGTAGCATGGCCCCTTAGATTTAAATGCGCAATGGATTTTGCATCTACTGTCTCTATCGCATACTGGCCACTTCTTTCTAACTTGTGCGAAATTCGGGGGCCACTCTACGATGCGTGACCTGTAATAGATTCTTTTAAATTACAGTATACTGGTAATTTACATTACTGAAGGCCAACGGCCGGCCCTAGCGTGGAGGGGAGAAAACATATAACACGATCAAATAGTACCTTGCATAATGTGGATTCATTCGGATGTAGGTACTAAAAATGCGCAGTTAAAATGTCACAACGTACTAAACTGACGGAAGCTACAGGAAATTCTTGGATTCGCGATATTGCCGATTTACAATTTGATGGTAGACAATTGTATTGCACTAGATGTAACAAAGCAATTTCGTGGTCATGCAACACAAATATTAATACCCATATTTCCTCAGAAAACCATAAACAGAGCGTAGGTGGCTTTACTTACAGTGACATGCATCGTAATTTTAACTTAGATTTAGTGGAATTTATGACAGGATGTAACATTCCGTGGTCGAAACTAGACAATCCATTTTTTAGATAATTTTTGGAACAATGTATTAGTGGCAAATATTGCAATGTTAACGTGCCTTCGGGGTCTACAGTAAAAAAAAAAATATTTATCAACGGAGTGTGAAAATATTGGACAGATAATTTCTTCTGAGTTTAATGGGAAGTACATCTGGCTTAGCGTGGACGAAACCATTAATGCTTGCGGGTTTAATGTAGCGAATGTTTTAGTGGGTGCATTGGAGGAAATGTATTCAACGAGCTGGCACTTGATTGCCTCCAAAGTTTTAGAAGCTACAAATTCTCTCACGATACCAGAGGTAGTGAATTCAAGTCTGCAAGAATTTTGGGGTGACATATGCAGAAAATAACGACAAGTTCTTGTTATTTCTTACCGATGCGATTGAGTGAATTACATGAAAGCTGCTGGAAAATTTTTGAAGGAAACATCAAAATATACTTCATGTAACATGTTTAGCACATGGGCTTCAAAGTATTGCTGTGGCTATTAGGGGGTGCTACCCTAATGTTGATAATTTGATATCCAGTGTAAAGAAAGTTTTTATTAAAGCACCAAGTCGTGTACGGTTATTTCATGAAATTCTACCAAATACTCCATTACCTCCACAGCCCATTATAACACGATGGGGAACTTGAGGCAACATCGTACTATTACTGTCATTTTTAAAATGTGAAATCCTAATAAGGCAGTTAAATCCAAATGACGCAATTGCTATTTCACAGGCGCAACAGGATCCAACTGTTCAAGAAAATCTGGAGACCATACACGGAAGTTTTTCACGAATTCCTCTGGCCATACGGTACCTTCAATATCAGCCAACATCACAATTTACTACAGTTGATGCAATAAACGACAATATATTTTTCAATTACAGTGAGAAATTGCTGCGATGGTGCAAACAAGATTTCAAACTGTTTAAAAAAAAATCCCGGATTTCTTACGATTACAGGTGTAATAGACCTTTTAAACGGCAAAGAAGTAGACTTTACTACACCGGGCATGAATATGGTGACTGCGAGAGTTTACATATTTTAAGTATGCTGCAGTTACATCTGTCGACGTCGAGCGGTCCTTCTCGCAATATAAACGGATTTCAATGAAAGGTGCTCGTTTAAAAACATTTAGAACAGATATTAATAATACTTTTATTCTTGTAACCGGCAGTGAAAAATACTTGTGTGTAGTTTACTGTTAAGTACATACCCGAGAGCTCCAGTTCTCTTTGAGTGAGTGTTTATAATAAATTGACTTTATCAACTTTGGATAATACGGAATTCACTAAAAAAAAATAAGGTAAGATATCGTTTTATAAATGCTTGGAAATCTGACACATAAGCACCTCAAGCCAACCCTGGTTTCACGTCATATCACAATCTACCTTTTTATAATGAATCATCGAAACAACATATATCCCAAGAATATTTCTTAGGCACGGTGATACTGTTTTTTCTGGATTATGCCAAAAAAGTTTATATAGCAAACGCCTATTATTTTGACGAGTTCTATCGATACTTATAAACAAACTAAATCACCCTGTATAAAAATATTTCGTAGGGGTGAACGAACGTAAATAATTTAAGCCAATTATGTGACATAACAGAAATAAAATTTTAATCAAATAAACATTCGAAGCCGGCAACGCCTGAGTTTCATTATTTAATTAATTAAAAATTAATTTTGACGCAGCCATTAATGTAGGTATATCGTTTTGATAAATCCAGTAAAACTCATAGGTCAAATGAGACTACAATAGAGCATCTCATCGAAACATCATTTATCATTTGAATGGTTTTAATTCCGTTCAACATTCCACAATAATTATTATTCACCTGCATCGCCAATGACTTGCTATACAATACTGAAACAGACTCGTAACAAAGAACAGTCACAGGCGGCTGAGTAAAACAAGTGCCGATCAGGCAAAACAGAGGAGATTCATCATGACAGGGGGAGGGAACTGGGACCCTTAGATATGGGCTTATAGTGTGGGTTTAAAACAACTAGGGAGAGGAAACTAGACCAGAGTCCAGGACCGGTAGCTACTACAGCCTCGTTGACAGAGGGACATACGTAGACAAATAAAAGCAAACGTATAAAATTAATAATGAAATCCATACTGCGGGCAATCTAGTTATTTTTCAATTTATTATTGGTAAAAATTAGTGATATTGCGTTGGTCACACTGGGTTTCGATTTGTCAATTGTCATCTTGGACAATTTGTTTATGTGACGTGCTGTGACTGGATTTATTAATTATTGTACTTTTTGCCCGATTTGTCAGTTTTAATAATAAAACTTGTTCTGCATTTATTAGTTTTTGAGTGTCATTCTGTGGTTATTGTTTAGTGTAGAGCATCTCTGTGCGCTTAATTAAAAATGCATTGTTTGGTTCCTGGTTGCTAAAGTGCCACCAGAAAAAAAATGTGTAACGTTCATTCGTAAGTCTGGTAGTATTCAAACACCAATAGGTTTTCTTTAAAAGCTGGATAGTTTTGTAATTTTTTATAATAAAACATTTTTAAATCGAGTTGTTTTTCTTCTCTTAAATGTGAAATATTTTTTCTTCAATTAGTGTTTAATTAATTTGTAATACACGTCTTGATAATAACACAACTTATCTGCTACTTGCCAATAATCAAAAGAAATATCACAAAAAAGTGAAAGTAAATTGAAAATAATTCAACAGTTTTTCGAGAATCTGTTGCTTGCAATAGACACGAGAGCCCGTAGGGCTCAAATAGAAAGATTATTTTTTTATGTTTAAATACAAAATATAAATATTGTCTGAACGTTATTTATGGCATTCTCTAAGTTTTTCTTTCTCTTTTTGGGACTTACTACCATATAATATAGTTAGTTACCCAGTATGTTACTGGAAAAATAAACCTCTGTGCTTGTGATTTTAAGATGTCAGAGGGTGCTTTTTGACAATTAATACGACAAAAAACTAATAATATACTTCCCTAACGTTTCTCAAAACGAATCTGTTTCCTTTTTCAAAGTTATTTATCTTTTTGCAGAATATTTGAAGCGTGAAAGTTGACACATATTATTTGTTTATGTAATATCCATAGATACATAGAATTGTTGATACTTAAAAATTATACAATATTAATTTTATTCAGTTCTTCTTTTAACATCGGTAACGACGTTGTACCAAAATCTACAGAGTAATGGGATAAACATTTTTCTTCATTCAATAATATTGTTGCCGATTCCTTAATTTCTATTTTTAACACGCTTTTATTAGCTTCACCTGTATGTTTGTTTGTAACCGACTCTTTGGACTCGATTTTGACCCACTTTAAACGGACAGATTTGATTGAAACTTTGTACACTTACGAAGAACCGGTAACAATACAATAATTTGATAAGTTTATATCATTATCCTGATTAGGATCGCCAGAATTAAATAATTTCCTTTCCTCACGTATCCTTTGCGTGAGAGCAAGAGGCTTAATACTGTAAGTACATTCTGTGATTCTCAGTTCGGTTGTTGGCCGAGCGGGCTAAGGCACAAGTCTTAGTCGACGCGAAACGACGGACTCATCGGGCGTGAGTTCAAATCCCATGGCTGAAAAAAAAAATTTTTTTTTTTTCAGAAGTATCTGTTGGATCGTAATATGTTATAATATCAGCATCAATAAGCAATATAAATATAGTTTAAAAAATCTAAAAAACACGCTTTCATAGCACATCAAACTAAAAAGTGAAAAATATAGTTTAAAAAAACTAAAAAACACGCTTTTAAAGCACATCAAACCAAAAAGTGAAAAATAATTAATACTAGTATTATTGTGAAAAAAAGCGTGGGGCGCTTTGTGCCATATTTTTCGTATATCGAGCAACCCACGCTTTTTTTCACAATAATACTAGTATTTTTCGGTCATTATTGTTTTCAGTTTATATTAATAATTATTTTTCGCTTTTTAGTTTGATGTGCTTTAAAAGTGTGTTTTTTAGTTTTTTTAAACTATATTTATTTGCTGTTCGCTTTCTTCATTAAAATTTTTGCCAAATCCCAGTTTATTCTGTGTCCATTTTCCCAAGCATGTTCGCAAATTTTCGATTTTTCAATGTCACGCTTTCTAATACAACTTTTATGCTCACATAACCTTATATAAATAATTTTGAAAAAGGAAACAGATTCGTTTTTAGACACGTTAGGGTATTATATTATTATTTTTGTGCCTCATATTAGTTGTCAAAAAACACCCTCTGACTAATCTTTTGACATAAAGTCACAAGCGCAGAGGTTTATTTTTCCACTAACGTACTGGGTAACTAACTATATTTTTTAGATAACGAAGAATTATTTATGTGGTAGTAAGTCACAAAAATGTCAAAGACAAAATATAACTTTTTAAAATTTTTTTTCAACAATTGTATCAATTTAAATTAAATAAAATAAATTTATAGTGCATCAAAATTAAACTGTGCTAAAGTTTTGAACATGAAAACACAATTATTGTAAATGTCTTTAGGAGGGTTCAAAACGTATATATCAATTAAAATCTCGAGGTCGAAAAAAATCACGATTACTATACTTCCTTATATTAGGCATAAGAAAGTAAAAACTGTTCATAATGAAAAGTTATGATGTAATACATAATGTAAAGGAAATTGGTCTTGATAAATAAAAAAAGTGGATTTGTTTATATCAGTGGCTTACTGGTAATTCTGCCCTACATTAAAATTGTGAGCCAACAGTACGAAATCGTTTGTATTATTTGTTTTATGCGATTTAAAGAACACAGAATGTGTGGTTAAAATTTTAGGGCAAATTTTCGCTTTGCACATTGGATGGATAAATAATCCGCAGTGAAAGTGAAATATGAAAGGTGGAGCAATTCAATGGTTTAATTAATTTTATTAATTTCCAAAATGTCGGCTTCTGAAATAGTGAATGTTAGATTCGAGTTGATAAGTTTAGCTCTTGCAGAGAAATGTCGTAAAATAATGAAAAAAGAAATCAGTGTAGTCGGTGGTGGATACTATTGGAATTTAGTAGAAATCTGTTTAAGATTTATTATTATAGGCGCTGTATAAGGCAACAGAAAAGGTAAAGGTGGTGAGGCCATAGATGAGTAAAAGGTCCACCTCTGAAAATTTAAACCTATCTAGAAAGGTCTTTCAAAAATTGGGTTTTTACAATGTGCCTGCCATGACCAACTACGAGTTGACCTCCAACATCCTTTTTCTGGAAAGCGATGAGTGGAATCAGAATAAGGCCGACCTACTAAAGGTATACAGTTGCTGGTTTACAGACGGCTCCAAAACTATCGAGGGAACAGAAGCCAGAGTACACAGCTACAAACCAATGGTGAGGATATCCTCAAGCCTAGGTGCTAATGCAACTATATTTTAGGCTGAGGCTCTTGCCATTGGACTGTTTGTGCGAAGGCTGGAATATATGCATCCTGCATGCAAATCAATAAAAATTTTCTGATATAGCCACGCAGCTCTAAAAGCTCTTGGCTCCTACCTGTGTAAACGGTATGGAACTATCAGAAGGCTCTAAGCCATGTGAGCAAAAACAATAAAGTAACTCTAATCTGGATGGATACCTGGCCGCTCTGGTCTGGATAGTAACGAAATAGCTGACTTCTTGGCCAGAGAAGGGGCAGGATCACAAATCATCGGACTCGAATCGATACTTGACATATCCTCAAGTACTGTCAAGATGGCTATCTTAACTTGGACTGAAAGGAAAACTCTCCAGTATTGGAGTATTGGAAGCGTTACCAGGAAGGCGTTTATACAATAATCTTTGAAATCAACTACTAAGAAACTTTTAGAGTTAAACAGGGTAAACCTGAAAATCCTAATAGGCCTATACACTGGGAACTGCGGACTAAACTATCATCTACATAAACTCGGCCTGGCCTGGAGGATAATGAGAAGGCAGACCACGTCTTGTGCATCTATCCCGCTGTGGAGAGGACTCGATTCTCAATATTTGGCAAAGGGCAATTGCTGCTAGAGGATCTGGATACTCTCTCCAAATAAAGTTATAAGTTTCATTAAAAGACTAAACTTATTGGGTTAAATATTAAGTAGGAGCAGGGTTGCGACGATTTAAATCAATTTGACTTAATTCGTGATTTAAATCAACTAATTTTTTAAATTTAAATCATGATTTAAATCAAGTTGTGTAAAGCCAGTAAATCAAACTTCAGAAAAATCAAATTAAAAGTATAATTTATTTAAAAGCTAGATACAAATTAAACTGAAAAAAAAAATTCAAATAAAAAAGAAAAAAGAACAGTTAGGTTACATATATAAAACAAATGTACATTATAAATTAGGTGCCTACTTAAAAGCAGAAATATAAAGTAAACAAATTAAACAGAACCAACTCTAAAAGAAAATAAAACATGATTTACTCCAAAACAAAAATTTTAAATTAGGTTAATTATTGTAAAGTTTGTACAAAGAAACTAATTTAGCTGCTTTTTCGGTCCCTAAACATCCAAGATACCCTTAAATAAAATAAAAAGTTATTTAGATTTAGAATACCTGCAGTTAGATCAACTTCATGCACTTCTCATGATGGCCTTTTAATCTTTGAACAAGTCCTTGATATCTTTTTTTACAATTTTTACACACCGCTCTGTTACTGGTTTTTCCTTTTTCTGTTTTTTTTTTTTTTATAAAATAATCCCAAATTTCGTCTTTCTTCCTTCCGATCATTTTTATTTTACACTTCAGTCGCGCGTTACCTCGGCATTTACGAAATTAATGAAACCGACCACCAAGCTTGTCAGAACAGGAGAATGTTGATATTTTATTGTTTGTATGAAAATATAGACCATATAGAGAATTTTTCCAGTGACCTGAATAATTTATATGTGCAAATTGGTAGTTAGAGAAATATGTGCAAATTGATAGTTAGAGAATACAAAAAAATAGTGTATGGAAAAATCGCATGCGCGCGCGCTATAAAATTACAAATTTCAGACTTCCTTCAATGTATTATCTTTGCAACACATAGCGTATGTACTTCAATCAAAATAAAAGCAAATACTTACAATTACAGGTAAGTAAGTTACAATACAATTTCTAAATACCAAATACGTGAATTAACAATAAATATTAGCAAAAGTAACTAGGATAACTTGGAGAATAGTATAATAATTCTGATGAGACAATCATTTGGGATAACTGGTTTCATTTCGCCGCAATATAATTGTAGCTGCGTAATTTGAGCCTTTAAACGTTAAACAATTCTAAATTTACTCAAAATCATAAAAAAATAACAGGAATTATAATCCTTTTTCGTTTATTTAGAAATAGGTAAATTCTCGCTGATTAAATTGAATTTACTATAAAGTTTTATCGTGTTAAAAACTGTTTCATTTGCAAAATTATGCTTATACTGTTCTATATCCTTGCAATTTTCTACACCCTGTAGGAGCTAGGAAAGACGAGAAGCGGGTGGAGGCATTATTGTCGATGATGCATTCGAATTCCACAAGTGGAAGATGACAAGAAGGGGGGAAGATCGAGCAAACCTTAGCCTTCTGCATTTATCCTTTTCTTACGACCGCAACAGCCGGCACCCTAGCATCTCAGATTCCTTCGCCTTTACTACCTGCTCGTCTGCCCGTCATCATCATACAAGGCCATGGAGATGCGATGGATTTAAGCTTGTGCTTGTATAGAATTCGGACCGATATTATTATGCCCACGTTATTTCACTGATCCACCGATGGAATACGAAAGTCTTTATTGCATACCAGTTTTTGTTTATCTTTAGATGGTCACGATTTCATCCATTCTTCGAGTAAATATTGATGCTTTTAAAGAGATAATGAATGGACATAAAGGAATCAAAATTTCTATATGAATTATTTCATCTTTTCCGAAAATGCATTATTTTGTGTGGATACAAAATACTCAGAACAATCCCATATACCATAAATACTAGTTCCTCAACGTAAAAGTAAAATATTTATTTAATTATTGAAATAAATAAATCCAATACCTACAGTAATAATGTAATAAAACAGGAAGTGCGTCCTTCCGATGCTGGCATTCATAGCACGATTTTAGCTTGTTTACAGAAGTAGTCAGAGTCAAAATACTCAAAGTTTATGTTTCAATTTCCATTAATTATTATTTTAAACAACAAATTTTCCATTAGTATTGGTCTAGAATAAGTCCAAATTAGTCATTTGTTTGATAGAAGTTAGTGTTCATAATTTTAGTTTCTAAATCCACACAAATCCCGACATTTCTGACGACGCCGACGCGTGGATGTCGGGTTGGCTCCGGAGGTGGGTGCCTTGTGTTGATAATGTTTTGTATTGTTAATGTTTAAATAGTTTTGTTGTTATGGTGACTACAACGAAGAGAGCCTCGGTTCGATTCCTACAAGAATCGCAAAACTTGTTCTACTCTGAACACATTATTAAAGAATTTGGTTTAAAATTATTAAGAAAGAAATGTGCTATCTTTGAAACGGCATATTTCCGCGTAAAGCTTAAATTATTTATGTATATTATTCAATTTAAGGGTTCTCACTAACGCTTTATAATTCAATTCCATTAGCAAAAATAAAACATTTCGCAACTAATACCACAACTAACCAACTACCCATATAATCATTTGGTTAAGAGGAAATTATAGTATATAAAAGCTGTATAGAAGCTGTGGATTTGTTGTATAAGGTCTCCTATGACTCTATTTTATTTTTGGGAGCAAAATTTCATGTACGAATATTCTTACAATAAAATTATAAAACTGTTTTATAAAAGCCTTTTAAATTACTGTAATCCATCTATTTTATTTACTGTAATCATCTATCTATACAATTTTCGCTATACGGCAAAATTTCTCTATAGGCATTTTTGCTCCATAGCTTACTTATAATAGTTCTTAAATGCAATTATAGAACATTTAAAGAGCAAATATGTGGTGTTATGTAGGACTCATCATTATCTATCTTAATACAGTAAAAATGCTGCTAAAGCAATAATTATAAGGTAATATTCGCATCAGAGACAATGTGAATAGTCAAACAGTATTCTGAGCAACATAAGAGAATACATATCTCGCATGTTACAAAATAGTGTTATAATTGCTGCTGGTGAACTTTAATAAAACAGTTTTATTAACGTTCGACTGAAGTAAGTTTTTCACTCACTTTTGTGTCAATCGTCATTCTATTCCAACATTTAATGAAATAATGTACTGTCGGGTAATCTACAAAAGGATATGGAAATATCAAAGTGGAAAAGGTTGAAAAAATCAGGTGCATTTCGCAATCCTAATCAGCTACGTAAATACAAAGATCTAGTAATATGTATTTTTATCAACCTCAGTAGATAAATATTCCAATATTCCCCTCGGTTACCGAAAGTATCGAATTGTATAAATATTTATTTAAAGGAAAATATGTTAAAATTGTATAAAAAAATGAAAATTAGTTATGACCTTGTAAAAAATGATGGTTAAAACCTAACAGGTTGCTCAGGGTTTGTGTCTTTGTTTTAAGTCAACTCGAGAATGAATTAGTTGACATGCCCATAGTTTTTTCTGACCATTCGTAGAATATCCTTGAAAGTGAAAATAATTTTGTTTCATACAAAGTGATATTAAATCTAAATATTCTTCTGTATTTACTTTGTCGGCTTGACTTTGCCCAATTTACGCGTATCCAGTAAAAGAGAAAACAGATGTGAAATAAGCACGCCAAAAAATATAACTAGCAACAAACCAAATTAACAACTCCCTTTCAAGAGGTGTTAAATATTAGGGTTGTTATGTTTAAAACAAGTGATTAAAACACGTTTAAAACGCTTACGCAAAAAAAAACAAAGCTGTTTTAAACATTTGCTCTAATTTACATATATTCACTTCATATGAAAATACCAATATACACACTAGTATGGAAAGTAATTTTTTCCACACGGGGTACTGTAAAACGTCACTGCTTTACATGTTAGAAATTAAGACTTTCTACAAATCTAGAAAAATTAGTTTTTTGGATACTTTTATAATATAATAATGATATAATTAATTTATCGTGAATGTTCTTTTCTTGTTTAAACTGAAAATAAAAAAAATTAATTTTTCTTTCCTTAATTTAGAAAATGTTTTTAATAAAACAAATTTTAAAATGCAATTTTTCGTATCTTCCAAAATGTAGGCCATCGCGGTGTGTTTTAAATGGTTTTGAGTTTATTAAAAATTTATTAATTATTTACCTGCTTTTAGTTTTTTTTTTATTTTTTCTAAACAAGAAATTTTTGGTAATTAAAATAATATCGCGATTTTTCAGTTAAAAAGAGTAATAATTATGAAATATGATATTTAATATCTATGGAAACATAGCGTTTAAAATGTTAATTAAATTTACAAATACTAGACTTCCGAGAGCGTAGGAAAAAAGTATCGCACTGTTCAAACCACAAAACGAGGAATTAACATGAGTGAAAGAGCAATATGTTGCGCATCTTTACATTTCTTCTCTCAATGATTTTAAACAGTTTAAAACATGTTTTATGCAAGGTGTTTTAAACAAGTTCAAATTAAAAAAGCCAGTTTTAAACAAAAAACTACGGTGTTTTGTTTAAAAAAAAACATGTTTCTTATCAATCCTGTTAAATAGGTATTGATTTATGTTTAGAAGGTAGAATTTTAGTTTTCCGAATAGTAATTTGTATGGTATGAAAAAAATGTGTGATTCTTATATTGAAATTACTTTGCCATGAAATGTGAACAGTATGTATTTACAAAATATGAAAATAATTTTGCCAATTTTATCTACAAAAAAATCACGTCATGTACACCTGAGTCAATCTAGAAATATCACAAAACAAATTGTAGCCTGAATACATTACAAAGAAAATTTATAGATTAGAAAGTAATCTTGTCTTATTTGATACATTGGGTCTAATTTATTTTGCAATTTGTTAAGCAGTTCTAGAAGGAAACAGCATTACAACACAGTATTTTCTTTCTATGTATAAAATATCAGCAATTAAACTACACCGCAATGACAATAACAACTATTTACTATTGATTATGAATTACCAGTGGGCCACAAGCCAGTCAATATTTTGAAACAAGGGAATAGTAAACAATTTATAATCTCGCAAATAGTAATAAATACTAAAAGTAATACCTAGAATGTACAAAGTCGTAATCCTCTCACTTTATTTTTTATTTAATTAAAAAAATTAAATAAAGTAGCCACACACATAGCTACTACTTTCGTAGTCGACTATACACTTCTTGATGATTTATAAACTTGTATCATACGACTAAGTGCTTATTAAGGTTTAATTGCGATTGATCACTAGTAAAGTATTTTTACCTAATGGAAGGAAATCCTTCTTGTAGCCATCGCAAACACCATTCGTAGACCGGTTTCTAGTGTTTGCCTTCATCAGTTCCAAGTATGTAAACGCAACGTCAACAATAAAGAATTTTGTGATAGTAGAGTAATAACGAGTTATAAGGTAACTTCATCTATCAGCAGTAATTTACAATTTCTTTAAAAATTGGGTCAAAAACTAAAACCAATATCCGTCCGTTATTATGGCAAAAAGAGAGGAAATTCTTCTAAATAACACCCAAAATTCATACTATTTGAGACTCAGGAACACGTCACCATTTTGGAAAAATTAAAGTCAAAAAAGGATTTTCAGTTTTTCACCTTTTATGTGATATTTTATAAAGACTTATATTTGATTTCTGCTGAAAAATGTTAATCATTCTCGTCTTCACCATCTACAACAGTAAGTAACAAATTTATTGGCTACAAAAACTAAAGGCTGTCATCAAACTATTAAATATTTCACAGCAGCTGAAAAATTTTGCTCACTTTAAAAATTGTTTCAACTATAGACTTAACTCAAGATTACAAATATTTTTAATCTCTGCTTAACTGGACCCAGTGTTCATCTTATTTGGTGGTGATCAAAATGAGACACCAACCACCTTGTTCCATGGGATTCTAACAGAATAAGTTTTTGCCCTCGAATGTTTTGTTAAACCAGGTCTGTTCTGCACACAATCTGCCACAAGGAAGAAAGACCTGTAAATCCTCGCGTGGGGATAGACAATTAAAAAAACAAATAACACTTATATAATACGAGTCATTTTATATACCCGATATTCCTTGACTCACCATTATTACTGTTACTAGTCCGCATAGCATCATAATATAATGTATTGTAGTTGCAAGAAATAGGGTTTGGTTTGCACAAAGCTTATGCTCACTCCTACGAATTTGGATGTGAAAAAATTGAAATCGAAGCGAATTGTAATGAGTAGATCCATTTTTTTAACATACAACATATAGAAAAATATCACCAAAAAACATACTAATGGTGAAGACAATGTTCCAATGAAAATGATTGAAAATAACTTTATTTTATCGTGTTAATCAAAATATTTGTTAACATCTCAATAGTATGATATGCACTCGCGAAAGGGCATGTTACGACCTAAAATCACGCTAGTAGTAGTCTCAATTTAAAATATAAATTTCGTTCACAGGTTGGCCTAAACGTTATTACTGGTTGTTAACGACTTGCAATAAATTGACATAGGAATTCTAGGTGACATCCCAGAGGCGGGTTAAAATTTAATACTTTTTTGCATGTAAAACACGCACCGATTAGGGGTCGTTGATCGTCGATATAATTATATAACATGTGGAGGACACATAACCTTAGCAACAATGGCGACAGTGACTGCCTCGACTTTGTATTGTTTACCCGATCGTTCTGTTCAGTTTGTAAACGACTGCGGTTGAGAACTGTTGCATGTACAGCGAGTATATAGACGTTTTTTATTATTATTTTTATTGTTATTACGTAATTTCTGTTGAGTACGGTGTGGTTAGTGGATGTTAATAACGGCGAGGCAACCCGCGTCTGCAGAAACAGTGCAATTGTAGATTCGCGATTAGATATGCTGTTAGTGCTGACAATTTCGCAGTGTTGGTATGTTAGTACGCTCCTTACAATGTTCATAAAAAGAAAACTATTAAAACTGCTAGTGTTAATGTTACACCCGCCAAACTTTCAGCCCTTTTCAAACAGCATGAAATTATTTTATATTTGCACCTGTCTGCGGCCTCCAATCATCTCAAACAAACCATAAAGATATTTACAAGGAATAATTATAAATTGAAATAAATTATATAAGGGTCATAAATGAAAAATTTTGAGAAGGAAAACCTATAAGTACACTGTGCGTCGCACGTTCGCTTCAATTTTACACATTTCCTTTCATTAAAATTAGAGAAGAGGTATCGTCAGTGTTGGGACAAAGACGAACAAACCACTGCACATTGAAAAGGGCGGAGTTTAGATCACTGCGCATCCCAAATCAACTGCCAAGATGGAATCGTAAACTAGTACATACCATTTAGTCGGCGTATCGCACACTCTTAAACTGCACACCAATAATAAAGTTAATCCTCAAATTATTATTCTAATGTTCTAACAAATTAAAATGTATTTAAAAGTGATTCCACCAGAAACATACAGCATACATTATTCCGAGCATTAATCAATAATAAATTAGAACAAAATTAAACAAATATAACTGTTAACGGGCAATGATCATTTCAAAGAAAGATAAAAGGAAGGAAGTGGACTATGTTTACCTGTTTCTGTCATTTGAAACATTTTTGATGCCATAAAGGCAACTCGTGGCTTCGGAGGGTGCTGGAGCGTGCATAATTACAGTAATCAGGTGTTTCCGCCTACAGTACATTCCAATACACCGTGAAATTTTCATTAATTATTCTGCATTTACTAGCTTTTAACTTAGACCGGGCATAGTGCTATTTGCACAGCTAATTTATTTGAAGTGTGTATGCGTGTTGTGTTCAATTCATTGCTGTAACGGTGCACACTGCACAGTGATGCCAAAATGTCTAATAGCGGCAAAAAATTATTTTTGAAATTATTATATATTTTTTAGAGTCAATGTTGTTAAATGCGGTTATGTAAGTATGTTAATGATTCCCTAAGTAAAAAACAACAAATTATCTATACAGGGTGAGTCTTAAGTGCGT
>JANEYF010004878.1:0-25905 GCA_029963845.1 Rhamnusium bicolor | reverse complement strand
TAATGGACATTGAGATTACCATTTGGCAACACTGCCATGGCTTTCGCACACGGCTAGCTTCGTCAGCGGTTCTCAAACAATTTGGTGTATTATTTAAAATATTTTTTTCTGCCACTTCTGAGCGACTTTTACTAAGGTAAATTTTTAGCAATCGACTTCTTTTACCAAGTACTACCTCCCATTAAAAATATATTCCCAAGTTCGTAAACACCCTGTATATATATATATATATATATATATATATATATATATATATATATATATATATATATATATATATATATATATATATATATATATATATATATATATATATATATATATATATATATATATATATATATATATATATATATATATATATATATATATATATATATATATATATATATATATATATATATATATATATATATATATATATATATATATATGTATATATACATACATATATATACATACATACATACATACATATATATATATATATATATATATATATATATATATATATATATATATATATATATATATATATATATATATGTTGTTTTTCAGGTTTTCGCGGGTGGTGAATGTTAAATTCGTTTTCCGGGTATACTCCCGCGTATTTTCAGTTCGAGTAACCAGAAGCCGCAGTAAGCAGTTATCTGTTAGAACCTGAAGATGGCAGATGAGATTCTGCCGAAACGTCGTTCAGACAACCACGGTCTCTCTCGGGGCCTATCACCTACGCGGGAGTATACCCGGAAAACGAATTTAACACATATATATATATATATATATATATATATATATATATATATATATATATATATATATATATATATATATATATATATATATATATATATATATATATATATATATATATATATATAATTTATATGTATGTATGTAGGTGTATATTATTTTTCACTATTTGACATGTCTAATATCATGTAATATGATCAAACAGATGAATAAAATGATTGATTGATTGATATTTGGTTAATAAATTGTTTTTTTCGAAAAAAGTCTACAAGTTCTTAGGGCTATTTCGAAAATTTTTGATAATATTGGTATGATTGAAATGGGTCTGTAACTGTTTGTATTAACAAAATTGACTTTTTGTAGACAGGTGTTATTTGGGATAATTTGAAAACATCTGGAAATATACATTTTTCGAGACAATAATTAATTGTGTCAGTGGTTCAACTATAAAATCGCTATAAGGTTTACCAATTCGCTGTTCAAATTAATTAGTTAATTATATTACTACCTATGGCGATCGTACAGGGTGGACCTGCCACCAGTGCTGCCTACAGCCCTGGAGATATTGACTCCATTGTCCAGAGCAAAGCGAGTTGAGTTCTAGGTAATCTGATACACCATAGCAACTTGAAACTTTAAGGCGTGTCTCCCTTTAGTGGCAGCTTATTGTAATCACTTTGTGTAACCCGAACTTGGCAATTATACGAATCAAAAGTATTAACAGAGGTAAAAATTAAATAAACGGAAATTAGTAAAAATTATTATTTTACAGAGCCTTCATAAATCATCAAACACTACGTGATCAAATGATACCTTTTAATTAATTTTGTGTGTATCATATTACGGCAGTACGTGATGAAGATTTTTGCACAAAAGTATGTGTCTATGTGTGGGGTGTATGTATGTATATATACAGGGTAAGTTTTAAATGCGTAGTTATATTTTAACCCTCAATATATTTCGTCGAGTACAATCCATTCGCTCTCGAAACATTTTTTGGAAAAAAAATTTTGAATTTCTGATATTTTTTGGTCCTTCAGCAACTAACATTTGGATGGTCAGTAGATATCTCTCTAAACGCCTTTCACAGAAATGACGTAACTGAAGGCAGTGTTGCCACTACCAGTTCGTCACAATTCTATTTTAAATTAGTACACAACTGGTATAGTATTTCCAAAGTCAGTTGAAACACTATAAAAACGCCGACAAAGGATTTTATCCATTAAATGAGTAAATCCCTTTGGCGAGCGTTTAAATTCCTTTGTCGGTGTTTTTATAACATTTCAACTGACTTTGAATATACTATAATATGCGGGTTTGAATTAAATTCTAAAAATGAAACAAAATTGAAAATAATCATTTTATAAAAAAGCATCTACTTTAAAGAACGGAAAAACAGATTTGTTTACTTAATACGTGGATAGCACAGAACATCAGCTGGCCGCAAGGTCGATTCACTTCTATTCCGTGAATCGATCGAATTCTAAGTCTTAAATTATTAATTGCTATCTCATCTATAATAGAATTATTTTTTGCCCAATTTAGTAAAATGTTAGTGAAATCAACAATAAATTCTGAAAACAAAAACTTACACTTCTTTATAAATAAATAAATTAAACCATAAAAAAATTCTAATACTGAAACAAATAATAAAAAATTTGCATTCTTTACACACCTAATTGAAAAAAAATCTCTTCTACATCTAAATAAACCACATACCCTGGTACACAGCAAATATAAATCACTAATATTGAACAAAATCCAGAAGAAAGCTATATTCTGCCATGAAAACTATAAAGAATCTGAAAATGAAAAATAACTACCTTGAGGACAGTTATGCAAGAATATTATTTAATCACCAATAATAAAATATTAACCGTTTTATTAATTTTATGTTTAAAACTCTATTTTTTACTAGATTAATTTTAACGTACTTTTGGCATGTATACAATATTTCAGTATATCGACGCTTAAGAAACAATACCTCGTATCTCCATTTTTGTCAAAACTCGGTTTAGAATTTTAAATTAATGTCCACTCCTATGTCCAACAGTTCCCAATATCTTGTAGCTCCAAGAGTAATATTGATACCAAAAACTCTACTTAAAAACTTAAAAAAATACCTCGTATAACAATAAAATAACTCGTATCTCCATGATAAAAATAACATGTAGGTTTCATATCTATTAATAAGAAAACTTAGTTTTTTTCGTCTCCTGTAAAACTGCTAATTTGGAGATAAGAGGTATTGTTTCTTAAGCGTCGATATGTATCATTTTTTATATCCTTATTTACTTTGTATTTCTAAATTTATTGGAGAATAAAATAAAATATATTTTGAGTTCAGCTTTGTTTTACATTATTTATTATAATAGCTCTTTATGTAACAAATCCATAAGGCTTTATTGTACAAGCCAAGTTTGTCTGAGTGAGCATACTGACCAAGGCCATAAAGAGGATGAATTCAATGAGGCCATAATATGGAGAAGTAACATATAAAGTTTTATGTTCAACTGCTAAAATTTGCTCATTATAGAGAAAAATTTGTTATAAATTTTGTATCTATTACATAAAAAACGAGTGAAGTGTGCTGTGTACAGATAATGTATCTTAGGGCTTAAACAATAGGCTATTTTCTTAACTTAACTATGCTATAACCTCATCTCATTTCTTATTTGGTATTTTTCAAATAACATAATTATAAACTTACTTCATCATTAATTAATTATCTATAAGTACCTATAGAATTGTTGCATGAATGGGAATGAAACAATATTTTACTGCCTCAAAACATGGAGTAAAACAAGCGTTTATTCCCTCAGGATTTAAAGTCGCCATGGAAACCAATGAACAATATAGACATAATATAACGTCAACATTTTTATTATGTCAAACTTTTAATGGTAGGAAGAATAAAAAAAATAAGAATCAAACATTATTTCAAATTAAAATTAAATCAATAGGGTAATTTTCACAGTTCGTAATATTTAGTAATTTTTTTTAAATATATGAAGGAAATTTGCTTTTTTAATGTTTCAAAAAATATTTTATTAGAAACTCTACACGTGTTTCGGCTTTTTAGGCCTTTGTCAAGAGTACAGGCCTAAAAAGCCGAAACACGTGTAGAGTTTCTAATAAAATATTTTTGAAACATTAAAAAGCAAATTTCCTTCATATATTTAAAATATTTAATAATGTTTCACAAGGAGCCAACCGCAGAATCAGTTCAGTGTATATTTAGTAATATTTAGCAATCTAAATGTCAAACAGAAATCAATAAAAAATAATGTCAAATAGACAATTAAGTGCAAGAATACCTAACACTGACGAAGTTTTCCATGAAACACGAAACACTAAAACACCATATACTGCACTCATCTGAAAATGATTAAAACTATTTTAAGCATCTCCAGATGATGCCAACTTGGATGACGAAACGAGTGTCCAGTGCAGTATATGGTTTTTTCTTTTCTTTTTTTGGGGCTTGGTAATGGTAATGGTGGGGGAGGCTGACGCCTGGCAAGTAGGCCACAGACGGGCCCTTTTTACCAACCCCCCAGCTGTCCCCTCAGCCATGTGCTTCTCTTGCTCCCTCATCGAATCTTTCCGACCTTCTGATGAAGGTCAGGATGTCACTCATTGCGAGGGAGCTCATCTCCTCCCTTAGAAGCGCCTCAGAACCGAAGATACAGTGCCTCAGGCGCCCAAACGCTTCACATTGTCCCAGGAAGTGGTAAGATGTCTCTTCATCACTCCTGCATCTTGGACATGTAGGGTCTTCCTCAATACCTATCAATGATAGATGCCTCTTAAGTCTGCAGTGGCCTGTCAGAACACCGATTAAGAGATTCAGAGTCTTACGACTCCGTCCCAGCAACCAGGCCGATCTCGATTTGTTCGGCCCCGTCACAAAATCTCGGGTTTGCCTGCAAGCCCTGTTGGTCCTCCAGTGCGTCCTCAGTGTCTCGTGGGCCCACTCATTGAGGGCCGTTGTGACCTGCCTTCTTGAAATACCTAACATAGGCTCAGGCCCGTGACAGGGGTTCCTCGGCTCCGAGTCTAGCCAATTCATCGGCCTTCTCGTTGCCTGGAACTCCCATATGTCCCGGGACCCATACCAGTCTCACTTGTTTATGCCTGGCCAGCTCTTCTAGGGCATCCCCACACTCCTGGACGAGAGCTGATCTCGTCCTGGGGGAGCACACCGCCTTTAGAGCAGCTTGGCTGTCGGAGCAGATATATATTATCTGTTCCGCCCCATTCCTAACCTCAGCCCTACCTGCCACCGCTAGGATGGCGTAAACCTCTGCCTGGAAGACCGTGGTGTACGAGCCTAGAGCAAATCTCTCCTGTACTTCTCTGCCTTCCAGATATATTCCCGCCCCGGAAGACGATCTAGTGGCCAGCCGAGATCCGTCTGTATAACACACCAGAGAGTCCGAGGGCGGAAATCAATTCTTCCTTCACTCCACTCCTCCCTACTAGGAAGAGTGAGAGTGTAATTCCTTTCCAACCTTAGCTGATCTTTCGCTTCTCTCACCTTCAGGACAGAGAGAGGGATTTCCCTCTCCGTCAGTCCGGCAATTGCTGCGTGACCTTCAGCTCTGCCTGAACACTGCCAGCTCCCAGAATCCCGCATTCTCAGATAGGCCGCCATAGCCTCCCTCTTTATCCACGAGGGAAGCGTTGGCAGGCCTAGCAGAACCTCCAGAGCAACTGTCGGTGTCGTCCTCATTGCGCCAGTGATCCCTAGGCAGGCTAGTCTCTGGACTTTTGCCAGCTTTCGGGACGTCATCGTTCTGTCCACACTCGGCCACCAGACCACGGATCCATATTGGAGCCTAGGCCTGATGACCGCCGTGTACAGCCAGTGTAGGATCCGTGGGTTGAGGCCCCAGTTCCTACCTACCGCTCGGCGCAATTGCCAGAAGGTCGCAGTCGACTTTTTGATGACGTTGTCGATATGCGGCCCCCATGACAGTTTGCTATCTAGGGTCACTCCCAGGTACCTAACCTCCTGCACAAGCGCAAGAGGTTTACCGTACATGGTTGGTGCCCTAAAATCATCTATTTTCCTTCTCTTGGTGAATAGAATCATCTCAGTCTTAGATGGATTGACTGAGAGACCTGTTTCGCCGCACCATCTTTCTATTATTCTACAAGCTACCTGCGTTCTGTTGCAAACGACATTTAAGAAGCGGCCGGTCACTAGGACCAGCCCGTCGTCCGCATATGCCTGCGCATAAAATCCTTCCGAAGTTAGGCGCTCCAAGAGACCATCCATTATTAGACACCATAGATGGGGTGATAGGCAGCTGCCTTGTGGACAGCCGCCCCTCACCCCGACGTCCAATTGGCAGTCTCCTAAAGCAGCACTAACTCGTCTCTCTTCCAGCGCAGATTTCACCCATCTGACCAGTACTGGAGCAGTACCTCTAGTCCGAAGGGCATCGCAGATAGTAGTAGTCCTTGCTTAAGTCCTTGGGGCTTACTACCACATGAATAATTTTTCGTTATCTAAAAAATATAGTTAGTTACCCAGTATGTTACTGGAAAAATAAAGTGTAAAACTTGACATTCTAAAAAAAGATAAATAACTTTGAAAAATGAAACAAATTCGCTGTGCGAAACATTAGGGAATTATATTATTATTTTTGTGTCTCATATTAGTTGTCAAAAAACACCCTCTGACTAATTTTTTTGATGTAAAGTCACAAGCGCAGAGGTATATTTTTCCAGTAACATACTGGGTAACTAACTATACTTTTTAGATAACAAAGAATTATTCATGTGGTAGTAAGTTCCAAAAAAGAAAAATTTAGAGAATGCCACAAATAACGTTCAGACAGTATATGGTGTTAAAACAGGTGATGCCAACTTGGTTATATCATTAAACATATCTTTAAAATCACTTCCAAAAATAGATGAAGAAAGTATATATTTTGAAAATACATAGAAAAAGAAAATGAAAAAGAAATAGCAGAAACTTTTAATGAGTACTTTATAAGCAGTATAACTAATGTAATAGATAGTATCGATAAACCAATAGAAGTAAATGACTTGTCAAACGGTTTTAATAATAACATGAAATGGGAATGCTTCCAGGAAATAAATTATAATCACTTAAAACAAATTGTTTACAGTTTATCAAATAAAGCAGGAACAGATGAAGGTATTAGTGTTCAAGTTATCAAAATCGCGTTTGAAATAATTTTAGTACTGTTAAGTGTTATAAACTACTCACTTCGTACAGGTGAATTTCCAATACATGGGAAGACATCCACTATTTTGCCAATACCAAAAGCAAATGGTACCAGAAATGCTCACGAATTTAGACCAGTTAATATTCTACCCATTTATGAAAAAATTCTAGAAGTTGTTGTAAAAGAACAACTTGAGAAACATATTGAAAAATATAAGATAGTGGTATAAGATCAATCCGGATTTCGTAAAAGTCATTCTTACAAGACATCTTTACAAAACATAATATCGAATTGGAAGGAAAGTATTGATATAGGATGTGCAGTGGGTGTAGTCTTTATTGATTTTAAACGGGCTTTTGAAACAATAAATCGTGCAAGATTAGTAGAAAAATTAAAAAGGTATGATCTGAATGGAACGGTCATAAAGTGGTTCCAAAGTTATATGATGGAACATTTTCAAAAGACTAAATATGGATCTGAAGTATCTTGTGAGAAAGAAACGAAGTATGGGGTACCACAAGGGTTAGTATTGGATCCAGTGCCGTTTAGTTTGTATATTAATGACATAAAAAGTGCAATAAAAAACCGCTTCATAAGTTTATTTGCGGATGATACATTAGTATTTGAAAGTGGGAAAGATGTTAAAACAATTGAAGACAATTTAAATGAGGACTTACAGAAGATAGATAAGTGGATGTAATTTAATAGTTTGAAATCAAATTCCAGTAAATCCAAGTGTATGTTAATAAATAGTGTTCGTAGTACCGTAGACCAAAATCTAAATATTAATATGAGTGGTGAGAGTTTAGAGCAAGTTGCCGAAATTAAATATTTAGGAGTAATAGTAGATAATAAACTAAATCTAAAAGCACATGCTCAATATATCTGTAAAAGAGTAACTAAAAAAATTAATTTTTTGTCTAGATTAAGTAATGACATCTATGTTTACAAGAATAACTATATATAAAAGTATTATTTCTCATTTTGAATATTGTGGTTCTATCTTATATTTCTTAAATCAGACGGATATACAACTTTTACCAAAACTTCAGAATCGAGCGATGCGTGTTATATTACAATGTAATAGATACTCCTATACGATACATGTTAGAAATGCTACAGTTTATGTTGGTAAAACAAAGAATATGTTACAATACATTGATATTTATTTTTAAAATAAGAGATGGCCTGTCACATAATCACAGCATTATACAACAAAATGACTTTTATATAGACTTTAGACAAAAAAGTTTTACACAAAATTATCTATTTTTTAAAGGTTTAATAATGTTTAATGCTCTCCCTAGCAATGTAAAATAAATAAAGAAACTGAATACATTTAAAAGAGGAATTAATAGATATGTTAAGATTAGTTATTAAGTCTCATGTAATTTAATTGCACCTAAGATTAGAGATATTTTATTTATTTTTTAAATACTTTATACAAATGTTAAGCCCCCCATACACCTGCGAACAAATTGCGCAAACTAACGTTGCACAACAGATTGTTGTGCGAACAAGGTCACCCATACACTGCGCAATTTTATACAAACTTCAGTTGCTTTTGTCGTATACCTACGGAAACATGCCGTCTGACGATGCAGTAGTTGCGCAACGCCACTCGTTGTGCAATTAATTTCAACCAAGTTTGAATTTCTGCAACTAGTTGCGCAGCACGTCAAACAACACCATACATTATACAACTGTTTGCACAACAGCCTCTGTTGCGCAATTTGTTCGCAGGTGTATGGGGGGCTTTATATTCTCAATGTATTGGTTGTATAATAGCAAGTTGCTATATTGTGTATTTTTATTCTTTTAGTTTTTTTCTATTTTTGGTTTTAACTACTTTACATAAAAAAATGTTTGTAGCAAGTCACAAGAGGTTTACAAAGAATTGTAGAACAAAATCATAAGTAAAGAACGGAGAAATAATGGAATGCACAAACAACAGATATATGTATATATACAATATAAACAATAATAATAATATTTAAGTATAGTTAAGTAAACAAAATTAACTAGCCAATGAGGGCTAACGTTTTCAGGCTCACCAGTTGGCGCCACTGGTCGAGTAAGGTCGTGTCAAAAGTTATTTTAGGCGCGGGAAAAGTTTATAGTGTTTTATTATAATTATTTCGTACACCAGCAAATAAAAAACTTTGTTAATTGTGCCTCAGTGTTGTGCAGTTCCATTTTGTTCGGAAACAAAAGGTGGACATATGCTTCCGAGACAAAACTCGCCTAAAACAGTGGTTGATAGAGATAACTTTACTCCTTGAAACATTCGTGTGTTTGTAAGAAACATTTTAATCCTGACAATTATACAGAAAATCTACTATGGAAAGGGTAATAATCATGTACATTCGTTGTGCATCATACTCATTCTTTATATAACCTAAGTTTAATGACATAAGACATTTCTGATAAGTACAATAATTTCCCTACTGAGCAAGCAAATTACTACTTTCCCGTTCTGCCATCAGTGTTAAATGTTTTTCAGCTAATTTTTATAAAAATTACTAAAAACTAGCGATAAAAAGCCATAGTAAACATTAACGTTCAGTGACATTGACCTTTCCATACACTAGCACCTCTCGTGGTGAATTCAAGCGAGTTAATCCTCATTGATACATTACATATAGATAGATAGATTAATTTAACTACTTTACATAAAATAATGTTTATAGCAAGTTACAAAAGTTTACAGAGTATTGTAAGACAAAAGAAATACTGAGTATAAAACAGAGAAATAATAGAATGCCCAAACAACATATATGTATATATACATAGAAAGAAACAATAATAATAACAGTATTTAGATATAGTTAAGCATACAAAAGTAACTAGTTGGCCGATCAGTGCACTACATATCAACTAGAACATTAACTGGTGCCTCCATATATTTAGCGATTAAATAAAAACAAAAGGAGAGCAGATACCATTTAATTTTGAGCTTGAAGCGAGTATAATTTAAGTTTTTTTTATAACGGAAGGCAATTTATTGTAAATATGTAGATTGGGCGAATTGCGTGCAGAAACTGCGAGCCGAAATCTAGGGTGCCTTAAGTTATCACCACGTCTAGTGGGATAGTTGTATAGATCCGATTGAAGGGAAAATGTGTGTTTGGTTTTATGAATTTCTAATAATACATAGAAAATATATAAAGGGGTGGTAATATTTTAAATTTTATAAATAGAGGCCGACAATGTTCATTAAAACCTGCATTAGCTAACAATTCTATAGCCTGTTTTTGCAGGCGAAACGCCCTAATGGATTGGTTAGAGTTTCCCCATAAACGCCATATGACAGGTGAGAATGGAAAAGAGAATGGTAGGCTGTTAAAATAGCTTGAAAACTCAGTGATTGACATAATCGTCTTAACAAGTATAATTGAGTGGAAAGTTTTTTACATAATGTATCAATATGACTTGATCATTTTAGGCCATCGCCAAATACAATTCCTAGGAGGTTTACATTATTTCCATTAATGGATTTATTGTTAGACGAAAAAACTATTTTTTTGAGTTTTATCTTTATTCATTTTAAGGTGATTTGGAGTGAACCACTGTTCAGCTTTTACTTCGGCTGATGAGACCAAATAATTGAATTTAATATCTTCGTGAGATTCCAAAAGGGAGGAGTCATCAGCAAAGCATATGCAGTGACCAGATAAGAAAATATTAAATATATCATTAAGATAAATTATGAATAATAGTGGCCCTAAGACAGAGCCTTGAGGCACACCGTGTTTTACAGATAAACAATCTGACAAGTCACCATTTGCTAAAACTCGCTGAGATCTATTTTGCAAGTATGATTTAATAAAAACCAAATGAATCCCCTTACTCTGTAGTGATTTAATTTCTCCAACAAGAGATCGTGCGACACACAGTCAAAGGCCCTGGTGAGGTCACATAGTGTAAGTGCCGAGGACTTGCCCTCCTCGAGGCCCTCAACTATGTCTCGCACCACCTTACTAACAGCCTGGACGTTGGAGCAGGTTACTGCGAAAACCAAATTGACAATTATCTAATATATTGTTATTTTCGAAAAATATTTACAACCGCGATTTAAATAATATTTCTATAATTTTACCAAAGATTGGAATTATTGAGATAGGGCGGTAGTTTTCAGCCATCAGGATCACCTTTTTTAAAAACTGGAGTCACTTTTGAAACTTTAAAAACGTTTTGAAAAATACCCTGGCAGAAGCAAAGGTTAATTAATTTAGTTAATGGATCTACCAAGAACTCTAGGGCTTCTTTGATAATCTTACTGTTTAGTTCATATATATCAAAACAATTTGAATTTTTTAATTTATTTATAGCAAGACCGACTTCCTCCAGTGAAACGGGTTTAATAAAAAAAAGAGCTATTAGGTTTCGAACATTTTTCATAAAATCCAGGGCACAATGTGTCGTGTCTGGTAATGTTTTGATTAAATTTTCAGCCATCTCAGTGAAGAAAGTATTAAATTCTTCTGAGGATAAGTTACACTCCATATTATTATAATTTCTTTGATTACGCTCATGGTTAATGAGTTTCCAACTATCCCTAGGTATATTAATCCCAATTTAATATATACGAATCATAGGCAGATTTTTTTGCACGACTTATTTCCGATTTGTATTTGTTTCTGTATCTAATGTAAGCTAGTCTGTCAGTATGGCCATTACTAGCCTCATAAATTATTTTTAGGGGCAGTGTATCTCTCATCCCTCTGAGTTCAATTGCTGAAAATTAGGAGGGGTTTATCTCATACCCTAATAAGTGGAAAATGTTTGTAAACACAGTTACTGTATGTATTGATTAAAAACTGAGATAATGCATTTACTTTGGAATCAGTATTGTCAAAAATAGTTCAATTTATTTCTAATAATGCTTGTTTAAATTTTTCTATGCCCCTTTTGTTAATTTTTCTTTTATATATGCTGTTTAAGGTTACTTCAGACTTACTTTGAAAGGTTATAGTTGGCCATAATGGTCTGAAAGGCAAGGGTTATATTAACCTGGGTAGCCATGGGTGGTTAATTTAATAAAAATGGGTCTGGGCTTGTATCTTATGATTTTTGTTATTATGTAGCATTGAATTATATTTTCTTTTTCCATGTTATTTTTTTTAATAACACATTTTATGACAACCTTTCCATTTTTTTTTATAATTCCATAAACTCTGATATTTTATTATTTGGTTTTATGTATAGTTAAGAAATATTATTTAGCTATTTAGCAAAAAGCTCCCAGAATAAGAACTGCTGACAAATTTTCACTTACCGGTCCTGTAGTTCTAATTTGTTAAGGCGCCGTTTGCACTTTCATGTTAAGGTCGTGTTCAAACGATAAACTAAATGCTTATCGGCAAAGCAGCAATCACGCCGCTACCAACTGAAATATTTTGTTCAGTACCATCCCCATCTATTTTTGATTTACTTCAGCAAAGAAAAAAATCGTACTTTATTCATTACAATATTTCGCAGATATTGTTTATAGTGTATTTTGTAACACCTATGCAATACGTATACTTATGTATCGCCTTATTTCAAGAGAATTAATGTTGTTAGTTTCATTCTTTCACAGAACTAGTCTACAGTTAAAATAATGAAACTTTAAAAGATATAGAGCCTGCCCTGTCCTCAAATTGTCAACAGCAACTATTGGTAAATATCTGAGCAAAATACTATTTTACTGATTTTGTGAAATATATTTATTTTCATTCTCTGTATGGGATTTTATGTGCTTTTTTATATAATTTAAAAGAAGTACATATTTAAATGTATATTTTTGTACAAGTTTTTAAAATCTACTGTTTATGTGCAAATTTAGTGGTATAATTCGAATGTCGATTTTTGGAAAATATTATTAAAATATACAGAAATAATATAATAATATAATAATAAGTTTAATCAAGACTTATATAACTTAATGATTACAGAAAGATTATTAATGAAATAAATGAAAAATGAATGAACCAACTGAACTCGCGAAGATCTCATTGAGATCTTGTTTGTGAATGTGGAGTTTAACTTAACTAGATGTGCATTTATATTTACAACATAAAATAACGTAAGTAATACAGAACAAAACAAAATATTTTGGTATAGAGAGAGGTAAGGAGTGAGTTTTTAAATTGATTATTTACTGATAATTTTGAACTTGGCTAATTAGGTTATTACAATAAGGTGAGAGATTATTCAATATATTACAGAGTACGTGACAATAGAGATTTAAGCCCATATGAAATTATTAGTGGTTAATAGCCATTCTCTGACTTTCCTTTTGAAAAGATTTACGTTAATAACTGTCTTGATCTGTGACGGTATTTGTTCATAAAATTTCTTAGCAAGATATAAATAGCTTCTTTGTCCAATTGTTTTATTGCATTTTACAACAGCCGATTTATTTCCAATATCACAGTTATGTTGCAAATCCTTGATCATATCTTTACTTTTAATATACTAGAGAAGAACAGCTGTCGCAGATTTAAGACTTTTGCTTCGTCAAGCAAGTCATGAGTAGGGACCTAGACTAGAATGGTACTTGCAGGTATAATTTACAACAACAAATATTATGATTAATTTTGAATCAGTCGAGTTGTTTTTAAGAAACTCAAAAAATAAAAAAATAAGAATTCTGAACAGAGCACTGAAAACGCCGCCTTAAGGGGAACTTATTCTAAAATTGCATGTGTCATACTAAAGTTATTGTGTCAAATTGGTGACTGTTTAATATTGACATTGTAAAAAAAACTAGTGACGACCATAACCGAGATATTTCAATAATCGATTAATATTAATCGAAATAATAATCGACTAATATTAGTAGCACTAATTTTAATAATTTTAGCCTCCTAAGTTACTTGTTATTTTTGTATCATGTTGGGAGCATTTATTTATAATAAATAGTATTACGTATTAATTTTTGGAGTGTTACATTTTATTTACTTCACAAATAGATAACAATAACTACTTATTTGAAACTTAAACTACTACTTTTAAATTGTCACAATAAATATGTACCTACGTATTTATTTAAAAAAACGCTATGTTTCACCAATTATTGCATCTAGTTTGCTAAATCAAATCTATGGGTTTCCTGTACTCTGTTATTGCAACTAACTAATTACCTGCTTTGTACTTTATCGTGTTCAACGATCGAGAGTAGGTACCAACTTTCGAAACCGCAAGAATAATCGAATCAGATGCCGGCCGCCGCAATCATGCAAAAATTATGTACAACTAATTTTTTTAACTACTAATATTAGTACTACTAATTTTTAGAAGTCATATTCAATTATCTCGAGATATTCAAATAATCGACTAATTTGGTTATCGTATCTCGATTATTCCCATCAGTAAAAAAAAAACTCCAAAAAGCAAAAACTTAATTTCATGTTTCTCAAAATATTCATTGAATATGTAGTTTTCTAAATAAGTAAATATAATACTTACCACTAAATCAGTAGTTGGTTCTTTCCATCTGATTGCAGGTAGAGGAAAATCAGAGCGATCTACATAGTTTGGTTCTCCATTAAAACCAAATCCTACAATTTCTCTTTTTCCAATTAATGATCGGGCGTAACCACTCATAGCGGCATTTTGAAAAGGAATTTTAGGTGCATTTCTAATAACTCTTCCGAGGATCTGTATTCCTGCCATGATCTAAACATATCTATCGGTTATGTCATATATTACATAAGTGTTGCATTATTCTAAATGTGTTTGCTTCTACAAATTTTAAAATTTCTGTAAAATGTATTTGCCTAAACTTGCATTAACAGGAACATTAAAACAAAAAAAAATTATAAATTAACAAATAAGTACCGTTTTAATGAAGGGTTAAAACCTGTTTAATCATCATTCAACATATATTACATTAATATACCTACTAAAATACATAAGTAAATTTAACTAATAACTTCTAATTTTTACCTTCAGATTTTAATAAATTTAACAAAATGATGACATAACACAACACAGAACGACCTAAGAAGTGTTCTGTGCTAGGAACCACTGAATGATTAAATTACCATAGAACAGATTAAATTAGACACAATTTAAATCGATTAAGAACTAGATCAATAAAAATAAAAATGGAGCAGAACACAAGATTTTAAGTCTTGAGCAGAACACAGAAAACGTGAGAGGCAGTGGCAGGACTCCAATAGATAGAATGAGGGCTACCGTTTTTAGACTTACCACTTGGCGCCACTGGCGAGTAAGGTTGCTATCAAAAGTTTTTGTAAGGCGCGGAATAACCAGTAAATAAAAAAAACTTGTTAATTATGCCTCAGTGTTATGCAGTTCCATTTTGTTCGGAAACAAAATGCGGACATATGTTTCCGAGAGACAAAACTCGCCTAAAACGTGGTTGGTAGCGATTCGCAGGGATAACTTTACTCCTTTAAAACATTCGTGTGTCTGTAAGAAACATTTTAATCCTGACGATTATGCGTCAGCAAAAAGAGCCTACTACAGAAAATCGTAAGTAATAATAATGCACATTCGTTGTTTTAATTATGCTCATGCTTGATATAATCGACCTTTAATGACATAAGACACCTCTGAAATGTACAATAATTTCCCTACTGAGCAAGTAAATTACTACGTTCTCCTTCTCTCATCATTGTGTTAAATGTTTTTCAGCGTATTTTTTATAAAAATCGCTAAAAACCCGCGTTAAAAAGCCATAATAAACATTAACATTCAGTGACATTTACCTTACCCTACACTAGAGCCCCTCGTGGTGAATTCAAGCGCGGTAACCCCCATGAGGTCTATGACTGCATGGATGGGGAAATGTCGCAACAATTGCTTTCACGACATTTACACATTGAACTCCATCTACGAACGATAGAGTTCAATGCATTTACATTTGCGACTACTACGTTTGAAATGTAGCATTTTTTTATGTGTATATCTGTTCTGTGGAGTATATTTTGAGGTTAAGTTCGTTTTCTTGACGGTTATATTATGCTCATATTAGATATATCCTATTATTATTAAAATGGCACTCGTTTTAATTCAATGTACAGATGGGGAAGGAAAACACACAATTTCATTAAGTAATACAATAGAAGACTGAGCAATGGTAAGTTCACAGTATTTTATTTGATATATTTAGGTTTTTTTAAATACTATATACAAAATTATGATGCTTGTGCGAAAACTTATGCCAAAGACTAGCAGTCTTTGCTTATGTCAAACATGACCCAGAGATGTTGCAGAATGCAATAAGGTATATAAAAAATGGAAGTCATCGCTGTAGACCTGGACCGGCCTCGTGCAAGGCGGGTTAACTTACTTTTACAGAACGGCCCCACTCACAAATGTGAGCGGTGCCGAAGATTTCGGTCAACCTCCCTGGGTCCTGGCTGATGAACCCTGCTGGCTAGGGCCTCTTCTGGCGCTCTTCTGTCTTCGACTTCTTTCTTCGCCAGCTTGTCACCCCCGGGGGTAGTCATCTGTCTGTCAGGGACTGTGTGGATATTCTGTGACTTGGGATTGACTGCCGGTACACAAAGTGTCAATTGACACATTGTCATCTGGATCATCGGACAAGGTGAGGATGAACTGTGTAGCTCTAGGAGGTGAAGGCCTAAGTGCTTTCTTAGCACTTTCGTCCTTCACGGAGCCAGGGGACAACGGGCACTGGTCGGTTTACTGACCGGCGCCCGCAAGGTTTGTGGGAGGGTGGTTGGTCGTCTCATGTCTTTTCAGTGGATTTGGTCCATCTGTAAGGAAAGGATTAGTTATACTTACCCGTTATCCAGTAACTGTACCTTCGGCCTCTTGTGCCTCGGTGCGTCGGCCGGATCATAGGAGGTGGCCTCCCTGATCAGCGGGTTCCTGTGCTCCTCAGCTAAGGTGTACAGTTTCTTCGCTCTATCCCGGATGATTTCGGTGACTGGTGTGTACTCCAGGTCCCTGAAGATGTCAGCGTTTCTAACGTACCATGGTGCGCCCACCGCTGTCCTGATGGCCACGTTTTCCACGGCTTGGATCTTCTTCAGATAGGTCTTCGCTTGGTATCCCCATGCTACGGAGGCGTAGGTCAGCTGTGGTCTGATGAGTGCTTTGACTAGCAGAAGCTTGTTTCTCAGACTGAGCCTGCTCTGGTTCCCTACCATCGGGTAGATGAGAGCTCTCGTCCGCTTGGCTTTTACCACGATGGCTTCGGTGTTCTGTCTCCATGTCAGGCCTTTATCCATGATTACGCCAAGGTACTTGACGGAATCGTGCCATTGGATGTCCTCGCCGAACATGGAGACGTGTCCTGTGGGGGTTTCCTTGCGTCCTTTCCTGAAGAGAATCGTCTGGCTTTTCTCCGCGTTGACTGCGACTTTCCACTTGATACACCATTCTTCCAGAAGAGAGGCTGCCTCTTGGAGTCTTCTGGTGGCTGTTTCCGCTCTCCAGGATCTGGCCGTGACGGCCGTGTCGTCCGCGTAGAGTGCCATTGCGGTGCTTTCGGCCCTTGGGAGATCAGAGGTGAAGACAGCGAACAGATGGGGTGACAGCACAGAGCCTTGGGGGACTCCGGCTTCCATCGGTCGATACGTGGACACACAGTCCCTGATCTTCACTCGCATCTGTCTCCCGTGCAGGTATGATCTAACTAGTTTGACGAGTGCAATTGGATAACCCATACTCATCATTTTAGCTAGTAGACCATCGTGCCAGACCCTGTCGAAAGCCTTCGCAACGTCCAGGAGTAGTGCCGCCGTGACCTGTCTTTAGTTGAAACCTTTGGTGACTTCTTCGGTGATCCTGAGGGGGGGGGGGGGGGGGCCCCCGGCGGGGCGCCCCGGGGGGGGGGGGGGGGGGGGGGGGGGGGGTGCCCCCCCCCCCCCCCCCCCCCCGGGGGGGGGGGCCCCCCCCCCCCCGGGGGGGGGGGGGGGGGGGGGGGGGGGGGGGGGGGGGGGGGGGGGCCCGGGGGGGCCCGGGGGGGGGGCGGGGGGGGCCCCCCCCCCCCCCCGGGGGAGGGCCGCCGGGCCCCCCCCCGCGGGGGGGGGTATCCCCCCGGGGCCCCCCCCCCCGGGGGGGGGGGGGGGGGGGGGGGGGGGCCCGGTGCCCCCGGGGGGGGGGGCCCCCCCCCCCCCCCCCCCTGGGGTCCCCCCCCCCCCCCCCGGGGGGGGGGGGGGGGGGGGGGGCCCCCCGGGGGGGGGGGGGGGGCCCCCCCCCCCCGGGGGCCCCCCCCCCCCCCCCCCCCCCCCCCCCCACCTCCGGTGTTTTTTTCCCCCCCCCGGCCCCACCCGGGCGCCCCGAATTTCCCGGCTTTTTCCTGGCAAGTGTGGACAAACCCATTTTCTCCGTGGATTGGGGACATTGGTTTCGGCCTGTTCCGCAGAGCACGCTGGGTGTTCCAGATGCTCCTGTCCTGTGGGTCCAGTGATTCCAGGTGACGCTGCCATCCTTCTTGACGGTGTTCCTGGAGGGCAGCTTTGACTCTCCTGTTCAGCGTGTTATACGCGTGCCTGTCCTCAGGGAGTCTAGTCCTTTGGGCCCTTTTCTTCGTCCTTCGTCTGTCCCGAATTAGCTGCCTGAGGTCCTCCGTGAGGTTTGCCATCGGCGTTGGTGCCCTTCTGGTCTCTGTCTCTGTAGTGCTTTCCTCCATCGCTTCCTGGATCTGGTTTTCCAGGGAGATGATGGCCCTCTCCACATCTTCCTCGGATTCAATCCTGGGAATATGTGCAATGTTCCTTTGCAGTGCTGCACGGAACAATTCCCAGTCTGTCCTCCTTTTGACGAAGGTCCCAGTGTCCACATCATCCCTTCTCTCCTAGGTCCAAGAAGATCGGATTATGCTCGGTGGAACCTTCCGTCCTGGTAGAGATTTCCGCATTGAGGGTCATCTCCTTCATTATAGCGATGTCCAGCACATCCGGTCGGTGGATCCCATTGTCGTGCGTCGGCTCGTCCGGTCCTAGTGCCTGCATGTTGCCAGCGTGTCGTCCCAGGAATCTCAGCAGATCTCGTCCTAGAGTGTTGGTGACTCTGCTGTTCCATTCCTGTAACTTGGCGTTCAGGTCCCCTATGGCAAACACCTGAGTCTGGTCCTGGAATATTGCATCCAGGTCCGTGTCCAGGATCCGGCATCGGGGCGGCTGATAACAGGATACCACTTGTATGTCGCCATTTCGTGCCGTTGACACTACTACAGCGGTGGCTTCCAGGTTTTCCATGTCCGGCAGCACGATTGGATGGTGGTCGATCGACTTCTTTACCAGCAGGGCTACTCCTCTCATCGGCCTTGGTCCAGCGTAGTCCTTCCTGTAGACATGGTAGCCAGGGAAGTTGGCTAGCTTCAGCGGCGTCATCTTCGTTTCCTGTAGTGCCAACACGTCTATGTCGTACCGGGCTAGGAGTTCCTCCACTTCAAGTTTTCTTCCTTGTAGCCCGTTAACGTTCCATGAGGCGATCTGCAGGAAATTCGGCTTCACCTGAAAAGACATTACATATTAGTAAAGCCTGGCATCTGTGCAAAAAATGCGCTCATTGCTGAGCACATTTGCTGCATCTGTTTGAGTACCGCGGTGAGGTTTTGGGCCTCCACGGGTGCTCGTTGTTGCCTGGCAGGGGCCGGCGCTCGGCCCTGCGTTACCTTGAGCTACCCTTGCGTAGCTCAGCCCGCTGGTGGCGGGTCTTTTGGCCTCCCTCGGTGGCTGTTGGGTCCTTGGAGCCTGCTTCTGGGGGCCCGCGGGCTTCTTGGGATATTTGGGACATCCTTTATAGCTGGCCGGGTGCGCTCCCTGGCAGTTTGCGCACCTCGCTGGGACGTCCTGCTTCTTTTTGCAGTCCGCTGTTCGATGGGCCTCGCCGCACTTCACGCACTTGGCCTGTGCGGTGCACCTACCCTGTGCGTGGCCGAAACGCTGGCATCGGTGGCACTGGGTGACGCTCTGTTGCGCCCTTTGTCTCTCTGTGCGGACTACTAGGTAGCAGCACCTCGTTACCTCCAGGATCTTCTCCTGGTCCAGTGGCACTTGGACCAGTACCAGTGGGATCTCCATCTTGGTCCTCCTCGACGTCATCCGCTGGACAGAGATCGGCGAGAAGCCCTTGTCTTCCAGGTCTTTCTTGATCTCTACGCAGCTTACGCCACTAGGGATGCCGCGTATCACTACCCTCAGGAGCCTCTCTTCAGGGAGCGCGTAGGTGTGGTACTCCCTTTTCTCCTGTGTGAAGATTTTTGTCATCTTCCTATAATCTTCACTCGTTGATGGGTCGATGGAGATGCCTTCACCAACGACGCGGGCCTTCTTGAAGTTGACGTTTGCCTCGCGCAAACGTCTGCTTACCATCGTCCACGTTTCCTTTTTCCTAAGGACGACTGGCGGTATCTTGGGCGTCTTGGCTGGTTCCATTGGGGCTGGTCCTGGATTCCGGTCCTCCTGCCGGCTCGTACTCTCTTCTGGGGCCTCGGTGCCTTCAGGAGTCCGGGCCTCCTGGGTCCTGTCCTATTTGGGCTCCTCTTCTTCACTGTCGGAGTTTGCCTTCCTCCTTTTCTTATTAGCGGACTTCGTGGGTCCGACTTGGGCCCCCTGGATGGCTTTCAGGAGCTCCTCGTGCTGCCTGTCCATCCTTGATTGCATTTGAGCTATCCTTAGGCTCATTTCTTCTATTTGGGCCCTCAGTGCCTTGTTTTCAGCCCTTAGGCGCAGCTTTTCTTGGTCCACAATCTCCAAATCCATGTTGCATGGGGTGGAAGCCCTGGAACTACCACTCTGCGAGTCCTCGTCCACTTCTCTATGGTTTCCCATACCCTCCTCCTGGGTATGCGTAGCCTTATCTGAAAAAGAAAGCTGAAAAATAGAAGTTATGGTTAGTACACACAGAATATAACAAAAATATGTGTCTCCAGGAGGGAGACTTTTTTATCTTTTTATATTAGCGTCTTGAAAAAGACGACTAATATTTCTCTTCTTCTGAATTCTTTTCGCTAAAAGTATATTAGAGCCTTGAAAAAGGCAACTAATATTTCAAGCTCGACCGCGCCAACCGTTGCTTAACTTTCGTTAGCTCCAACTGCGCCGACCGTTGCTTAACTTCGGATATCACTTCGGGTAGATCACAGTGGCACTATACTTCCGTATACACGTCTGCACTCGTTCACTGCTTGCACTCGAATGATTACGGTAGAGATGTGACGGCGATCACCATCGCTGCTATTTATCACCGGTTCTTTTAACTGAGCAATCACAAACAGTGATTGACGAAAAAGAAGCGGTGATTAAATCACTCCTTTCTTTTTCGCCAGTTCGGCCGTACTCGGCAATTCTGCTGCCGTCGCGTTGTACCGTCTGCTCTCTACGTTGTCGCTCGGCGCATATCGCAGTCAAGTCGCCAAATAACTACCGCATGAATAGATTACTAGAACGGATCATAATAGTCGTAACGTCATTTTCTAGGCGGTTAATTTGTTTTGCTGTTTTTGAGGAATTTTATTTTTTGTTTTGAAATGTGTTTTTGAGAAATTTTATTTTTGTTTTAAAATGTGTTTTTGAGGAATTTTATCTTTGTTTTAAAATGTGTTTTATACCTGGTTTTATTTTTATTTTGAATAGTATATTGTTTTCTTTTGCCTAAACGTAGATTTTTTTAATTTGTTTTATAATAACCCAATCTATAAATATGTTTTGATATATTTACATAAATGTCAAAGCTTAAACTACACTAGACGCATTCCCTTGCGTTCGCAATTCACGTACGTATTACGTATTACTACTAAATAATATATATTGCATGTGTGACTATCAACTGTGAGTGAAAACGAAAACTGACCTAAGAAAAACAGTTCATTGAGAACGGACGAACAGAGAGAGACAAAGTGTGTGTGGTGTGGTTACGTGTGACTGCGACACGACAATCGTGAAAGCACCAAATTCTAAATCGTTTTGAACTTTGAACAAACGACCGCTCTCCACGCTCCCACTTGTTCATTAGTCGCTGAATGGCCTAAAGAGTGATATAATCACTGCTAAAAAGAACAGTGATTGCTGAACAATCGCCGTAGTGATCACTGTGATTAAAAAATCGCCGTTTGCGCCATCTCTAGATTACGGAACTTCCGTATTTTTATGTTACTGATGTCACGTTTAGAATCGAAAGCCACGCCTCCATGCGCATTGGCATAGTGTATTTGTATTGTGTACAAAAAAAAAAAAAAAAAAAACAAATTAAATGACGCTGTTAACAAAAAACTGGTATTTTGGTGCACCCCTCAAGTAAAAATTTTAATTTCCTATATTTAATGTTAAAAACTATACAAAGAGTTAATAAATAATGAATATCAACATTATCACCTTGATTAGATAAATTAGTGAAAAAAAGTTAACTTTTAACGTTATATAAAAAATTATTTTAGATTATCTCGAAAATGTAGCCAAATACATTTGCGACCGTCGTAAATTTATCATTTACGACGGGCCTCATCATTGCATTCATAAAAAAGGAAAGTGATATTTGGAGGGTTCAGAAGCTAATCAGTGTAAGTCACTATTTCATTGAAACTGTCTTATGACTTGCAAAAACCATTTCATTGTCCAAGCTTTCAATTGACAATTCAGTCAAGTCAACACTTTAAAATTCCATCAATAGGTGGCAACAACTATATTGTCTGTAGAATTATTTAGGAAGATTTTCAGAGAACAGTTAGCGTAAGTCATTCATAAAATTTGTGACTGTAGCACGTTTCTTTAGTTTTCTTTTTTCATAAAATGAGTGAAGTAAGTGAAGAACCGTTATTGTCACTGTCAGATCATGACAACTGGTTGAACATATAAAGTGGCTAAGGTACTGCAAAAATAAACCGAATTTTATCTTTCATAAAACAATTTCCAAGATGATTTTCCGTTTTATGAAAAATCGGCATTAAAAGGTAGACCTCCAAATTTGTTTAATATTTTCCAGGACCCTATGTATACAAACCGAAGACTTGTGACAAAAATTTAAAAAATGCACCCCAAGCAACATTTTACCAACTACCGACTACTTTTTCACTAATTCTGACGTCAGAATTATTACAAATAGTAGTCGAATAATAACTTAAATTTTGTAGTTGTAATACGACGTCGAACCAAATATTGCGTCGACCTCGCAAACCTACTACTTAAGTCTAGACGATTTACCAATGTTGATTTGCCGTTAGAAAACGACTTAATAAGGTTTGATATGTTTTCAAGTCATTATCCAACGTTGATGAGACGTTGACAACTGATTAAAATAGGTATGGTTATATTTTGAATAACTTACCAACATTGGTTAGACGTTGAGAGCTGACTAAAATAGGTATGGTTAAATTTTGAGTAACCAACGTTGGGTAGACGTTGGTGACTAAATGAATAGGTCAAGTTTGTTATGGAACACTTGCCAACGTTGGTTAGTGGCTTAATAGGTTTGGTCCTTTTTTAGTTATTAACCATCGTTGGTTAGACGTTAATGACCAACTTAAGTAGCTCCGATTAATTTTTCGGTAATACACCTATTTCGGTATAACGTTGGTAACCGACTTGATAGGTAGTTACATTCATACATGTTTGATATGATAAAATATATTCCACCACACTACCATTCATATTACAAATGTTTGCTTACAAAAAATCCTACAACTAGAGCGTCAACTTCAACGGAAAATCAAATGGATTTATTGCGGAAAATGATCCTGATGAATGCATAGATTGAAGAGTTTCAAATTTTCGGTGGACATATGACAAGTCAAAATTTTTGAAAAATTATTTAGTTTTTTTTAAATCTTGTAGTTCTAGCTTTATTTTTTTCTACTTAGCTCGCTATGTATGTTACCTTTAAATAAAAATGACTTTTTATTTTTTAATATTAATGGTTATTTTTTTAAAATTAATTTTGAACACATTCAATTATCTCAGTTATTGTATGTTAAGTCTGATACAGAATGAGTTGCAGTAAAACTTAAGACTTAAAACAAACTTAAAACTTAATACTGTCTCCAATACACAATGCATGAAAAACTTAACATGCAGGGACAACCCTCTGCTATACGTAGCCAATCAAAAACATTGACAGAAACGTCAAAATAGGAGCAAGACATTAACCTTAGTTTTCCAGATTGGATAATAATATATCATAACAAATATTTTTCTAAACCCAAAATTTTAAAATACTTTTGTTGGAGACAATGGATGGCGAAATTTTAACTCTCATCATGTGTGCCATGCAGGCAGGTCTATTTTGCCTTTTGAGGTAGTTGTTTTAATAGAATAATTTGTTTTAAAGTATTTAGCTATTTAATACTAAAGCTATCTAATACTTTTATATTAGCATATTTAGTAGAATATCGAGATAAATATTAAAAAGACTGAACAAATCAGAGATTTTGTTTTATATAACCCCCAAAACTCGTACACCGTACAACAATTGTCATTTCCGTTTCCAGGTAATATTTTATTCGTTTGTTGGTAATTCTTTCTCACCAAAAAATACTTCATTTGATTGGCTCTCCGTAAGACGAAAGACTTAAAAATCGAACCGGTCCTTAGTTCTCTTTCCTAATCTAAGAACCGGTCGGAAATTCCAACTCTTAAGTTTTACGGCTTAAGTTTCTGGAACCCATTGTGTATTGCTTCATTAAACGGCATGCGTTGGTTACGTAATACGTTTTAAGTTTTACTGCAACCCATTGTGTATCATCCTTTACACTGATTAGCTTCTGAACCCTCCATTTGTACATAACCTACTCCAAAATTATTAGGTCGAATATTATTCATTATAAGTTAATGGTACTTTCGATGACCTATTTAAACCGTTCGGGTTCTGACCGGCAACCTGTTCTTTCATGACATACTCATCCGTTCGGCCGTTGATTAAATGCTAGCAGTACAGTCACATGTGGTTTGCAGCACCAGGATAAAAAAAGAAAGATAAATCAATAGTTGAGGGTAGAAGCATCTGTGACGTTTAACTCCATATTCGGTGGCAAGCGAAGGGAGAACTAAATGAAATCAGTCATATTCCTAGTATTTTATTTGCATCGATGGTCAGTTCACTTGATCACATTTGATCTGGTTAGAAGTGACCTGCACGAGTCGATGTTTATGTTTTACCAGAGACGTATAAGTGTAATATGCGTCTCTGGTTTTACGTAGGTTCTTATAAAAAAATCCTAAAAAAAATGAGAACAGATGATCCAGAAACCAACTTGACATTTTCCTTTCCTAAAACCTTGATTATTTTTATGTTATGAAATATAGTAATTGCAAAAACGATATTTTTTTATGAAAAATATGCAAATTTATTGTTACATGCAAAACCTGTTTATACGATCAACCGTTTGCCGCTATTCTTACTCCACTACATTACTGATCTAAAGAACGTAAGACATTTTATACATGTAGAAAATTAGAGGTTGTCTAGTTTTCTACCAAATATCTAGAGTTTTCTACCTACCCATCTCTAGTCAATACGAACCAATGTTCTGTCGCCTTATTTAACATGGAATATACCCAAAAGTTACTAAACGAAAAAAGTATCATTTACGACGTTCTTGTTTTTACCAATTTTTACTTGTCATTGTTTAAACATACCTAGTTAATCAGCCAGCCTGTTTCTTGAGGCGTCTACCAGATGGCATGCCTAAACAATGTCGTAAAAAATAGTTTCTTAAGCTGAAATTGAAATGGTCATATCTAACCTACTGCTTGAGGATTAATCGTGAATATTTTAATATCAGTTTAATGCCCGTTTGCACCAGTCTCGCTTAAAAATTGAGTTAAGCAAAGCCTGCTTTAATTTTACGCGAGCTTTAATTTAAAGATCTTTGCACCGGGTCTCGTTGGTCTCGCTTAACTCAGCGTGAGAACGTACTTCGTTGATTGTACATTAGTCCAAGGATGGTTAACTAGTTAACCATCCTTGACATTAGTCAGCATGTTTAGGGATTTTAGCATTGTAAGTTTTTATAATAGCAATTTTA
>JANEYF010004877.1:0-12383 GCA_029963845.1 Rhamnusium bicolor | reverse complement strand
CCCATTAACAACTATTGAAGATTGTATGCAGAGAGTAAGAAATGCATTTCAAAACTTATCACAGGATTCAATTAGAAGAGCTACCCATGAAGAACTAATCCGAAGGTGCGAAAAATATGTGGAGGTTTGAGAACGGAATTTTGAACAATTATTAAATTAAAATGGAAACATGTTTTTTAGTTGATTTTAGTTTATGCAAAGTGTCTTCAATCTAATTAATGGCATTTACAGTGTTTAGTGTTATTTTCCGTTTTTTTGTAGATATCTAGTAACAAATGTACTAAAGTTCTTGATATTACTTTATCACATTCTCCATAAGTAATAAACAAATTCAAAAAAGTCTCCGTCTAATTTATATATATATATATATATATATATATATATATATATATATATATATATATATATATATATATATATATATATATATATATATATATATATATATATATATATATATAAACAGAGAAAGGAGTTAGACGCGGGTTTAATTACATTACATTAAAAAAAACAATGGATTCTAACGGGTTCGCCCGCATAAAGAAAATTGCACGGTGGAAAATGCATAAATTGCAAATGGCAGAAAGATTCAAACAATGGACACGTGTTTCGACTAATTGGTCTTCATCAGCACGGTGTAGCTGAGTTAAAATGATGAACAAAACTCAAAAAAGACACTAAAGGAAAACCACTGACAGGGAGCCAGTCGCACCTTTGTGGCTTCCGCTGGTTGGCTCCGGTATGGGAGCGTCGTCCAAGAATCGCACGCGGGCAACTATAGCAACCTGCGTGGGATTCATTTTCTGGGTCCGGAATCCCACGCAGGTTGCTATAGTTGCCCCGCGTGCTCGATGCTTGGGACGACGCTCCCTACGGAGCCATCAGTGGATTTCACTTGGATAATATATATATATATATATATATATATATATATATATATATATATATATATATATATATATATATATATATATATATATATATATATATATATATATATATATATGTATATATATATTTTATTCAAATATGATTTGAAGGAAACAACTACTCGGCGGGCAAATACCCCGACCTGACTGAATTACACCTTCAAATCATGATAGATCGATGTAATGTCATTTATTATATATATATATATATATATATATATATATATATATATATATATATATATATATATATATATATATATATATATATATATATACAATGACAAGTGTTGTGATAATATATATATATATATATATATATATATATATATATATATATATATATATATATATATATATATATATATATATATTATATATATATATATATACCAAAAGTTTTACATTTGAAATTAGTTTGAACTACACGAGGGTGATTCATGAGAGCGAGACGCTTTTTGATTCATCATTTGTTTTAAATAGAATACCCTATATATTTTTGAAGATTTGGATTTTCATGAAATTCTCTATATATTCTCTATCTTTCTATATAAGAGTATCGTGTCTGATTCTTATAGTTCTCGAGATATTTAAAAGAAATTAAGGAAAAAGTGAAAACGTCAAATTTTTCATTACTGTTATTTCGTCACTGTGTTAAATTAAACAAAAACCTTTTCATTTCGGGTTAAGAAAGGTTTATTTTAACTTTCTAGTTAGACAGAATTAGTTTATTTGTTACAAGGTATTCAGAAAATGTTGACATTTTTCGGAGAACTTCGAAGCTCGTTATCTCACTTATTTCAAATATAATGGCCCATATTTTTTTCACAAAATCTGATAGTTCTATTTATTCCCTACTACTTTTGTTACATATGTCCTATACCTATCTTTAAGTGTTTAGGAAATATTCACAAATATTTAGGTTTTTATATTATTTGAACGGTTTTTTTTTTGTTTTAATTTAACACAGTAACGAAATAACAGTAATAAAAAAAAAATGCTGGCAATTTCTCTTATTTCTTAATTTTTCTCAATATCTCGAGAACTGTAAGTTTTAGACTATGATACCATATAGACATATGAGAGAATTTTATGGTGAAATAAAATTTTGGAAAATATCTAGGGTGCTCAATTCTAAAATCTCTCGAGAACTATAAGTTTTTAGACTATGATACCATATAGAAATATAGAGAATTTTATGGTGAATTAAAATTTTCAAAAATATCTAGGGTGCTCCATTTAAAACATTGACATCCATAGCGTCCCGCCTTCATGAATCACCCCATATATATTTCAAACTAATTTTAGAATGAGCTTTTGGTCTCCTACAACTTCTATATATATGTTTTTTTATTGTCGTTAATAAAGGTAATATTGGACTTTATCGCACCGTTCACTCACCTTGTAGTGTTCTGAGCAGCCACGAAATATAGAAACACTCCATCTTTTTTGGTCTTTGAGGCAGAGTTATAAAAAGTATGGTATGGTGAAACTACTCATGTACTTTATAATACATGCTATTTGGCTATAAAAATTGCAAATACTAATCCCTGTTAAAAAGAAACTTGCGTATTTGTTCGAATTTGTTCGAATTTTCTGATATACTTTTAATACATTTTACAACGATGTATAATTTGACATTGTTTACTTTCAAAATGGCGCTGAAACTGAAAATTAACATTTTTTAATTAACCTTGAAATTGGGTTGTTTTAAGCAAAAATAAATAACTTGTAGAAACAATAGAAATGTACTTTTTATTTTGTCGTTACCAATAATTCAGATTTTTTTATTATTTTGTAATGTTTGTTTTATTTTTAATTTTTTAAATTTTTAACTGAAAAGAACACCGTGTATTAATTTTTTTTTTAAAGAGAAACTATAGATTTAACTTACATTTATTGGCTTGCGAAAAAGCCTAAATACGCCATTATTGTTTTGAATCATGTCAACTACAGACGGATTTAAAATCGACCAATACAGGGTAAGCCACGTAAGTTCAACCCAACCTTTATTTCTTTAATTACTGAGATATTTCAAAAAATAAAAGCTGCAGAATATGTTAATTTTTCAGTAGATTTCAAATACGTCATTGAAAATTAAATAGAGACTGTAGCAGATGTTCCTGTAAGGCGATAATAAAATTACTTATTTTTTATAAGCGGAATTTCACAACAAATGAACATTCTTGAAATACGACAATGAAGACTTATTTAAGTCTACGGTCGGTGTTTCCCAATATTTTACACTCCCAATTCTACTTAGAAACCACAGTTTTAGCATACCTTCCTTGAGTCACAATAATGGATAATTATTTAAGTACAATCGGAATTTTCTAATAATTTAACTTAGAAATAATCCTAAATTTAACAAGGTATTCATTGACCGCAATAAAGTAAGGAATTTCCGTTAATCACTTTCAAACCTTTTACATAAATATCCTCTTACTAACACAGAAATATAGTCTTGTCACACCTATCAACAGATACACATTACGTATTTCCACACAAACTGTAATTTTTCATACTTGTTTTGTTTTCGTTTATATGAAAACTTCTTCTGATTTCATGTTTTATTTCGTAGCATTAGCGCTTACAATTGGTGACCTCGACGTGATCAGAAGAAGTCGCATGCTAGTGAAATAATTAGTGCTCAAACATTAAAAAAAAACAAAATGCAGAGTCCTCAGAAACAAAGTGCTTCAGAAACAGTGCGTGAGGTGAATCGCGTAGCAATAAAAGTTCCGCCCTTTTGGCCAGGAAAAACAGGCGCATTGGTTTTGCCAACTTGAAGGTCAATTTTCGTTGTGCGGGGTAACAGCCGACTTAGCAAAATTCTACCATGTGATACTACACTTGGACAACAAAGTAGAAGACGTTATAACTAATCCCCCGGACACACACAAATACAATACAATTAAAGCAGAATTAATTAACCGACTATCCACTTCCCAAGAACAACGAACTAGGCAACTACTGGTATACGAAGAGATAGGCGACAGGACGCCGTCACAATTTCTCAGGCACTTAAAAAACCTAGCTGGAACCACCGTTCCAGAAAGTTTTTTATGCACACTCTGACAGTACCGCCTCCCTACATCAATGCAGGCTATACTCGTCACCCAAGTGAATGTAAAACCAGAAAGTCACAGAATTTGCTGATAGAATCGCGGAGATTAACCCAAAAGGGACAGGTCGAACAGGTTACTGCAGATAGTGAGTGCAAAAGCCGTCGCGAGCAAATCTGGGAGCTCAAGTTACAAACAGCCGAATTCACACGGCCGCGACAACGAAGCTACTCCCGAAGTCGCGACAAAAATTATTCACGAAGTCCAAGCAATTACAGCAGGCACCACGACAGTGATAGCAACTGTTGGTATCATCGACGTTTCGGCAATAAGGCTAAAAAGTGCACAAATTCATGCAACTACAAGCAACCGTCATTAAACAGTCCTACCACAAGTTGCCTCTACATAACGGATCGAGCTTCAAAAATTTCGTACCTAATTTTTCCATGGACGTAAATTAACCGTCGATTACCTATATCAACATATGAACTTTCAGCAGCCAATGGAACGACAATCGCCACTTATGGAACTCTCACCGTGGATTTCAACCTCGGACTTCGATGCGAGTTTAAGTGGAAATTTGTGATTGCAGACGTAGTCAAAGCGATCATTGGTGTAGACTTGTTAAGTTTTTATGTACTATTAGTGGTATTCGCAATCGTCGCTTAATGGACAGTGTCACTTCCCTTTCCGCAACAGGCCACACGTGTGCAAGCTATACGGTTACATTTAAAACCATAAACGACAATTTGAGTTATCATCAGCTGTTAGCTGAAACAGTGTGACGCACCATATTAAGACGACACCTGGACCACCGATATTTTGTAGGCCTCGCTGATTACCACCTGATCGTTTTAAAGCAGTAAAAGATGAATTCCAAGTAATGATGCAAGGCGAAATCGTGCGACCTTCGAAAAGTGAGTGGGCCTCATCATTACACATAATACCTAAAAAAAGGGTCTGCGACCCTGCGATGACTATCGAGCTCTGAATGCACGAACCATTCCTTTTAGATATCCTTTGCCACACATAGAAGATTACGCACATGCAGTAGCTGGTAAGAAAGTATTTTCTACTATTGACCCTTAGAGCTTATCACCAGATACCAGTACACTACGAAGATATACCGAAAACAGCAGTTACAACACCTTTCGAACTTTTCTAATTTACCGCGATGCCATTCAGCTTACGCAACGCAGCACAGCGTTTCATCGACTCTGTCTTGCGAGGGCTAGACTATTGTTACCCATATTTGGATGACATCCTGGTGACATCAAAAGATGAACAACAGCACCATCAACAATTAAGGTTACTTAATGAGTACGGCATTGTTATCAACCCTGGAAACTGTATATTCGACGGTAAAGTGAAATTCCTAGGGTACTCCGTCAACGCCGAGGAGACTAACCCACTACCTGAAAAGGTACAAGCAATTTTAGATTTTCCTAAACCGCAAAGCATGCAAAAGTTACGATGTTTCTTGGGTATGATTAACTTCTACCGGCCTTCCAAAAAGGCCTTAATCAAAAAGAAGATGCCCTAATTAACTGGTCGACGGTGACAGAAAGTGCATTCAACAATTTAAAAAATTGACTTGCAAATACCACGATGCTCGCACATCCTATAGCTGGCGTGCCACTTTGTATAGTAGTGGTTGCCTCTAATTGTTCAATGGGAGCAGCATTACAACAGTTGGTTAAAGGTGTTTGGCAACCATTACACTTCTTCATAAAATCCCATACTTCCGCTCCAGAGGAAATACAGCGCATACGATCGCGAACTGCTTGCGGCGTACTCGGCAGTCAAGAGATTTCGTTCCGCAGTTGAGGGACGCACATTTACCATTTGCACCGATCATAAGCCACTAACATTTGTTCTGCAACAGAAATCCGCCAACTGTTTACCGAGACAATTTCGGTATTGGACTTTATTGCGCAATTTTCGTCAACATTCAACATATTTCCTAGCAAGGACAATGTCATACCCGACCCACTATCAAGCATCGAGGAAGTTACCCTCACGATGGATCTATGGGAACTCGAATTATTACAGACAAGCGATCAAGAGCTGAACGAATTAATTTCTCCCAAGAGAACTGAATTGGCTACTACACCATATGTTTTTGTTCGGCACGATGCACCACGTGCAGCACTTCAACCAAATTACGATGACCCCTTTAAAGTACTTAAACGCAAGGAACGAAACTTCGTTGTATAATGGGGGAGACAAAGAGGTTAACGTGACCTTGGATAGACTGAAGCCAGCCCACGTTCTAGACGACAACTTCGGGGACACAAGTGATAGTGAAGTGCAAGTGGAAGACAATAGTGGTAGTTCAAAAAAGACCGACAAAGCGTTCTGGTAGAGTGGTAAGATTCCCAGAAAGATTCTAAGAAAATATATAGACATTATACTGACAATAATTAGTTACCTAATAATACCTTTTTGTTCATATATGTGTTATACCACCAGCAGAGGTGTGATGTAACGGATGTTTCTGAAAGGTGATAATAAAATTACTTATTTTTATAAGCGGAATTTCACAACAAATGAGCATTCTTGAAATACGACAGTGTTTCCCAATATTTTACACTCCTAATTCTACTAAGAAACCACATTCTTAGCATACCTTCCTGGATAATAATATATAATTATTCAAGTTTACAATTTGGATTTTTTTGATAATTTAACTTAGAAGTAATCCGCAATTTAACAATGTATTCATTGACCGCAATAAAGTAAGGAATTTCCATTCATCGCTCTCAACCATTTACATAAATACCCTTACCGGACTAACACAGAAATATCACACCTATCAACAGATACACATTACGTGTCTGATATCATGTTTTATTTCGTAGCATCAGCGCTACAGAGATTAAGTTATATGGTGTATGCAAAAAATCTATTTCTATATTTTTACATATTTGACTTGGTCAAGTTTGCCGATTTAAAATTGTACCTATATAACTTGTATCTTTTATCCAAGCAGTTTGAAATATCTTAACAACTAAGAAAATAGAAAGGGTAATACAAAATTTAATTATTAAATATCTAGGTACACATAATTAGCTTTGACAAGTTGTATATTGGCAAATATCAAACAACAGAAAAACTAGCATCATTTGATAGTTCGGCAAATTGTTTTACTGGTGATTTAAAAGGCGATTATCTTTATTTATCTTCAAAACAGTTTATACCTGACATAAAAAGTTGATATGGTATTAGTATGCGGGGTGTGTAAAAAAATTGTAGAGCCGCACATATTTTGTTGTCTCACTCAATTTAAGAAAGAAGGTGATAATGAGAGAATGAGAGAATTTGGATGTCATCCCAGACATATATTTTCTAACCTAATATTATATTCCGAAAAACGCGTGATATAGTAGTAATAAATTAAATTGTAATTTTTGACAGTGTACATACTTACACATTAATTATATTAATTAATTATCTTTTACATGTAAAACCGACACCGATGAGCGATCGTCGACCTCCGAGAAATATATTTGCATCTATGAGCGGCCGAGAATTATATTATGTATGTCTGTAGTGTCGAAGGGCGAATATCTTTTGCGTTCCTAGGCGACTACCTGCTTATTGACCTTCTATTTAGTTTACATCCCTGTTCTATGCAGTTTGTAATCAGTTCAGTTCGAAAACACTCTTGTGTGTACGGAAAGTATAGTGACATTTTTTACTTATTCGATATTTTTTGTTTAGTGTAGTGCATTAGTGGACGTAAAATATGTCTAGGAAGTCGGTATCTTCAATAAGAATGATGTTCTGTATGTTGTTATATATAGTATAGTGTGAGGCGTTCGACTGGCATACGTAAATCTAGTCCAATCATTAGTAAATCCACTGTAACGAAACATGTGTCGTCGAAAAAACGTCAAACGTTAATTGGCTTAAACCAGCTGGAGATAAGGCCGGGGATACGAATTACTGATGATGGTTAGCTAATAGGCGAGAGAAGAAATGGGGTAGGGCTCCGCTAATTATTTAAATCGAAACAATTCGGAAGGTATAATAAAATAATTTAACTGGGGCTGATGTTGGCAAACTGATAAAAGTCGTGCAAGATGCTTGGTGTGAATGGCATAATGTATGGGTGAGAGTTAGAGTCAGTGGCGGCTCGTGGTTAATTTTATAGGGGGCACACATTTGACATTTTGAAATTGTATATTAACATTAACTTACCAGAGAACCATTCACAATATTTTTTTGTTCTCAAAATCTTGTGCTGCTTAAAAAATAAGCAAGAAATTGCAAAGGTGTCCTCCCACTTTAAGATCTAGTACATAAACACACACAAACACAAACAAGAACATTTTAGACGGAGAGCTGGCTACATAAAAAAAGCAAGGTATAAGGTACATGAAATGTGAATAGCTAGAGAGGTTCCATTAACGCTCCCGAACACCGAGTGGCCAAGTCTGCCAGCGCGATTAGGAAGATTAAGGCGGGGGCGGACGGTCAAAGATGACAAATTTTACAATGAAAAAAATGATAATGCTCATGGATAAAAATTATTGGGAAGTGAAGTATTTGTTGCTACGAAACACGGAAAATTATTGGCAGACGATTTCGTGGAAGAGATATGGCCGGCAGACTTTAACAAAGCGGCGTTATCTTTAGTGAGAAAAAAATGATAAGCCTCATGATTAAAAATTTTTGAGAATGACTGTTAAACTGTTGTCAATGGCAGACGAAAAAATGGAAGACAATATCGGGGCAGACTGAAGAGCGCGGTCTCTCGATCGCGCTTAACGAGTTAGTTCCGTACGATGCATTATAACGATTTATTATTTTGTTAATTATATTATAAGGACAATAAGTTAACAATTCCAAGTGCTAAAAGATATGTTCACCATTAAAATAATTTTTTTATTAACAAATAATACAAATAAATTGTAGACTTATTCTATTTCGCTATTTATGTCGGATTCATCGTACTGCATATCTTCTTTGCTTTCGCAATCGATGTCATCCTCAGATTGAATTTCGTTAACATCTGTTGAAAAACAAAATTAAAAATTAAAAATGGCTATTAACAAATATAAGAACGAAAGCGTGTGGAAATATTTGTACCTTCAGGCTGTTCTTGATCGATAATAACGTCTTTAACGCTAGATGGTATCTGAGGTCCATCGAACCATTGGAACTGGTATTTGGAGTCGACTATTACCCATCCGCAGTCTTCTGGCACCAAATTAGTCGGAATTTTCTTGTGAGCGTGGCTCCACAATCTGGCGATATACATGGATCTTAAGAATTGTGGTCTTAATTCAGCTGCACAAGGAGGTAACGATGAAGCATCAAAATTTTGTAGGTTTTTTTTTTTGAAATGGTTCGTTGACGTTATTGACTTTGTAATTTAAAAAAAAACCGCAAAACGAGCATTATCTACGGAATCAAGTGATTTCATCGTATAAAGTGAACAAACAAATTTTTCAATATTTCGAAATACAGTAAGTCTATCACAATCTTCATTGCTTAATTCAGCAAATGCGCGTTGAAATTGTTCGCTTAACAGTAATAATTTTAAAGGACGCTGTTTTCCTTTTCCAAAAAAGCTGGATTGATATCACATCCAGTGAATACATGAAACCCTGATAAAGATTTACAAAATAATTCTCCGTGTCTATCATAAAGTGCTGACAAGTCAGTTATACGCTGTTTGCTTAAAATACCCGTTTGGATCCAAACTGTACTATTCTTTTTTAGCTTATCCATGTTGGCTAGCATTATAATAAGTATGTCCGTGTCGGAACATTTTATTATAATGTTAGCCTCCTTGAATATTGCACGCGTGAAAAACTATTTTCGTATCAGCTTCTTCATGAGCTTCTAGCGTGTAGATATCATTTATCGAAAATAAATACACCGTCCATTAAAGATTACGAAAGATCTCTACGAGGTGGTAACTGTGATGAGCGAAATAGAATAAGTTTACAATTTATTTGTATTATTCGTTAATAAAAAAATTATTTTAATGGTGAACATATCTTTTAGCACTTGTATAATATAGGAATTGTTAACTTATTGTCCTCATAATATAATTAACAAAATAATAAATCGTTATAATGCATCGTATTAACTCGTTAAGCGCGATCGAGAAACCGCGCTCTTCAATACAGTCTGCCCCGATGTTGTCTTCCATTTTTTCGTCTGCCATAGCTTCCTCAACAGTTTAACAATCATTCTCAAAAATTTTTAATCATGAGGCTTATCATTTTTTTCTCACTAAAATAACGCCGCTTTGTTGAAGTCTGCCGGCCATTTTTTCTTCCACGAAATCGTCTGCCAATAATTTTCCGCGTTTCGTAGCAACAAATACTTCACTTCCCAATAATTTTTATCCATGAGCATTATCATTTTTTTCATTGTAAAATTTGTCATCTTTGACCGTCCGCCCCCGCCTTAATCTTCCTAATCGCGCTGGCAGACTGGCCACTCGGTGTTCGGGAGCGCTAATGGAACCTCTCTAGCTATTCACATTTCATGTACCTTATACCTTGCTTTTTTATGTAGCCAGCTCTTAGACTATTTTATTTATACATAAAATCCATTCTACGTTCCTTACTAGCTGCGAAAATGTCTATCACTTTATTGTCAAAGTCAGGAATTAACTGAATCATATTTTTTTCAATTGATAACATCGAAAGTGCATTAAGCCTTTCTTGGCCCATAGTGTTCCTTAGAAAACATTTTATTCTTTTTAACGTAGAAAAACCTCTATCACATCGCACGTCGGTATAGGTGTAGTACATATGATACTTAAAATTTTGTACGTCTCAGATAAGCCTTCCTCCAAATTATTTTTTATTAATAAATGTCAAGAGTAAAACACCATTGCAGCACATATCATCCCTGCCATAAATAACTTTCAATTCAGTTCTTAATTTCTCTTTGTCTATTAAAGCTAAGCTTCTATACAGTCTGTAAACGTTTCTTCGGGAAAATTTTCTTTATAAGTAGGAAACAAATCTGAAGAAAATAGTTTAGCTGCAGACAAATGTCAGTAAAATCAAATCTATCTGGTATCTGAGACAATAAAACATCACAATATTCTTTAGCCACAACTCGATTAGTTTCAGATGGATCAAACTGACCGCGTTTAGTGCGTTTTCGGCTAGATCCTCTCACTATTCATTTCTTCAGGTTCAGGCACTTCAAATTGATCAATTTTTGTTTTGTCTGATTTTGTCAATCTGAGATTCAAATGTTTTTAAACATTGTTGAATATAAACACTGTCTGCTCCGTAAGGATTGGACTTGATTAAAAAATATTGCAACATGTGGAGTGATCCAATGAGTTACTTCTAGAAAATAATTGAAATCAATGGAATTTAAAATGTTCAGCAGTCCGTTCGCTTTAACTATTGTTTTAGGGTCCTCCTCTGTGTCTAGGAGTTTGTCCAAACATTCGCGAATTAGTTCCTTTTTTCATACAGGGTGTTGATGGTTCTTGTTTTGAAATTCCATCTAGTGATAACCGCCCGTGGAAGTCTTCGTTTTGCAATTTCATCCAAAAGTGCTGTTCTTTTTTGTAGATCGAGAAAAAAGCCGAAGTAAAAGATTGAATTTCAGCAAAAAAATATTTTTAATTTTTTATTGCCAGATGCAGCCTTTTCCAGTATTAAGTTGCACTGATGCGCGTAGTAATGAATATAAAATGCATACGGATATTTTTGCCTGATAAGCGATTGAACGCCTGCTACTCTTCCACTCATAACTGACGCTCCGTCATAACTTTGAGCTATTAATTTATTTGCAGGAACTGCAAGATGATCGAGTTCATGCATTATAGCCCCAGATATATTTTCCGCAGTGTACCCCTCTGGTCTAACAAAAGTCCAAAACCTTTCATAAATTTCTCCTTCAAAGATATATCGAAATATTACAACAAGCTGCTGTTGGTTAAACGAGTCAGTTGTGTCGTCAGCTTCAATAGCAAGAAAAATTAGATTTTGTTATTTGATCGAAAATTTCCTTTTTGCAGACTTGTAACATAGCATCTAAAAGCTCATTTTGAATGGTTTTAGAGGTTCCTTTAAATACCGTAGCCTCTTTTATATGAGCAGATAAAACTGAATCTAACTCAGATGTGAAATCAACTAAACCTCGAAATATACCTCGATTTTGTGAATCTTCGCGTTCATCGTGTCCACACAGTGCCAGTTCAAAATGCACCACAAAATTTAATGCACATTATTAAACGTCGTAATATATGACGATTTTTATTGACCTTTTCGTTATGAGCTCGTTATATTTTCGACATAAGCACCATCTAACTGTTTACGAATGTCGCTCTTACCTAAAACATTATGGTCCACTTAAACTATATAAATGAACTTGCACTCTTCGCATGTTTCGTTGTTTC